>DVZL01001643.1:0-17120 GCA_018236625.1 Lasaia peninsularis
CTCAGGTTGGCAACGCACCATTTCCACCTTCGGTGTCTATAGGCGACGTGTATTTCTTACCATCAGGAAATCCGTCTACTTGTTTACCTTCCAATATCATAAAAAATTTGGAGGCAGGTGTTCCTTAGGAATATAATCTACATAATATAATAGCTTCAAGTGATAGAGTGCAAAGATTCGCCCGCAGCATTCGCAGATTTTCACCGATAATCAAAATGTTGAATATACTTAATTAACTAAACTTCTAATTGAAAAAGGCATATTTACAACTTTGATGTCAATAGATATGGTTATCTCTTGAATTTGGCCTCCACCACATTTGTATTTAATATCACAAAACTAATTTAAATTACTTCTTAACATTTTTGACTAACTTATAGGAGCGAAGATCAATCTTTAATCAAGCAAACGTCTATGGAAAACGGCCAAAAGCAACGTAGGCTAGCGAGTGTCGCTTATCCGGGTCCTCCGTGTAGAATAGACCATCTGACTCCCTACCAGGCAGCTCATAAGAGGCGAGCAAAGGTAACTGGGTCTCTTCCAACATGAACACTGGTGCTAGAATGCAGTGCAGTAACTCGCCCGGGTAGACATCCACCGCATTATCTATTCCTACCGCCATAATGACATTGTCGTTTTCCGGTCCGGAGGGCAGGGTAGCTGGTAGCTTGCACATACGGTCTAATAGCTCGAGAACAGATAGTGACGTCACGATTGTCTTACCATAAGAAGACCCGTTTCATAGTCTTATCCCATAATAAAAATAATTACAAATGACTACATGCCCCATGTATACCGATTGTTACAAAAATGCCCATAAAGCCGAAAGGTTAAAAGGCCTTATAACGAGTCCATTCACAATATTTAAGAACCATAGTAACGCTGTATAGAATACTCATAAAATAAAAAATATATTATTTTCACTGATGTGTAAACCCTATTTCAGTAAAATAAAGGAGTAATATTAAATCTTATAATCGCCTTCAATGCAAGCATTTACAATATCACACGGTAAGCGGTAATGCAATCACAGATAATAGACCAACAAACCATAAACAGTGTTGCCGCCTAAATATTCAGAGTTCAATTTTATTATCTATATCCAATGAGTAAACTACGCAGAATGTACATTTCAAAAGATGTAACCTAACCTTGACATTTTTTAAAGCCAGTACTTGAGTATGACATTCTTGTATAGAGGCAGCAGACATATTTTATGAATGAAAAATAAAAAAAAACTATTAAAGTAGACAATTATTAGTTAAAATTGGTACGCAAGCCTTTCTGTTAATCTGATTCACTGGCATGACAACTTATTAGGGTCAACGAAATTTTTGACTTTGTAAATCGTTCTATAATACTGAATCTTGCTAATAAATACTGCCAGATACCAAAAAATATCACTGGTTTCTGGTATTATTCGGTATATGGTAATGTCATTGCCATAAAGCAATAGGTGCTATCTGGAGTTTACACTCCTAACCTATTCCCTTCAGAAAGAAAGTTTGTCTGTCTAAAGTTAGGATTACTATTATTATTATGTATAGTATTGGGGATAGATCATTGTTTGAAACCTTTAATTTCTCGGTCTTCACCCTAAAAAATTAACATTTGGAATATCAGGGTTGCCACTGTAATAAAAAAACAAAAGTATAGACAATAATGTATTTCTTTCTTACAAAATTATTTACAACCCCATTATTATGCACATATTCATGTCATAAATCAATCATAAATTAAAAAAAATTGACGCAAATTTACACAGCTACTATTAGATAACCTACATACAGATCGATAGGCACATTATCAATGTATAGTAAATGATTTTCGTTTTAAAGACACTATATTTAGACAATATTTACAGATATTCGTATAAATTAAATTTATGAGAAATTACATTATATTATTTACTATAAATAACTATATGAACCTTTTAACTAAATGAGGTATTTTACCCAAAATCATAAAAGGACTTGACACAGTACCCAGTAAAACTCTGAAATGGTTGACAATTATAAAATACACAAAAAACTACAAAAATATTACTTAAAAAGGTAAATAAATTATATTTTGGGCAAATATCTTTAGTCGCATAACATTATATAAACATGGCACAAATAAATTTACATTTTTTTTATAAGAGCATAAGATAAAGTGATAGGCCAGCTGAATGGGCAGTCCAAACTCAAATCTATGGCTTTCTTGATTTTTTATGGGATCGAAAGATAAAGAAGTAACGTATCTCTTAGTGTTAAAAAGGATACGTCGCCTTTAAAGACAAAATTTTGATTGGTGCATTGTTAGCCTAAGGCTGGGGTCTCACGTTTCCTGCTACAATACCTTCTGAATCGGAACACAACACTGACGAGCTCTGATGTTACGGAGGCAGGCCTTATTAAGGAGGTGGTACTAATTCGGGCAAATCATTGCAATACTCATATCATTACCACAAACCACCTGAATTCAGTGGCAGTATAATAAGACTTTTTAGACAAATAAATATACATTATTATATAAAAAAACAGCTAACAAAACTGTTAACCTGTTTGAGAACTTAACGTCATCTAAAACGTCTTATTGTGTTGCCAGTTACAAAACAATAAAGGGTCTCCAATAAAGTTGCTTGCTACATTTATCAAAAATTCACAAATATCACTCCTTATCAGGAGTCTGCCGTCATAATAACACTGTCGTGTTCCGGTTATGAGGGTAGGCTAGCCAGTACACATCAGGCCAAACAAAGGAAGCCCCAGCCATAGGAAAGTAATGTGTTAAGCTCGCTGTTTTATCACATATAACACAATCAGCATATCGTCTCACGGCCGAGGAAGATCGCAAGTTCTGCGTACTTGAACATAGACGTCAATGCTTATAATAAACAATTTATAGTCCACAATTATTAACCATATACTTTATGACGCTGCCAGATACATTATAATATTTATCTATTCACTAAGATATAATTGACTATACACTCATAAGACATAAAATATCTGCGACAACAGTGTAAAAAAAAATTTTGTTATATAAGCATATGGAAATAAATGTATGTTCGTGCGAGTTGACATACAAACATACAAATAATTATATTTTTTTTCAAAAAAGAAAAGTCTCACCTCAGACAGGATTTGAACCCGTAACCTTCATAAACGAACGAAGTGAGATTTTCCTTTACAAAAGATTGTTAAAATTCACTCCGAGTATGAAAAAGTGCTAAAATTAAAAAAATCTTAAGGCAAACCTTTTTTTGGTACTTACTTATTTAGCTCGGTAATAACACGAGAAAAAGACATTTGTGATACATCTATGTGTGATAAAAGTTCTATTTTGGAGTATAAACTGTCATATTTTTCACTTTTATGCTAAGCCCGTCAAAGACGAACCCAACTTAATAAACTGTACATAATGCAGAAATTAGGTATAAACATAGATTCAAGATTTGTAACAACAAGAAGTAAAAAAAAAATTGTAACTTATATGAAGGATTTGTAACAAAAATAATAATATGAAAATTGAATATAAAAAATCCAAGTTTTTTAGGTAAAGCTTTCCACAGGGCTTTTTAAATTGTTAAGGTTCACTTTATAGCCACATAGCTCTATTTTTGCCGTAGAGTAAAAATAGAGCATTCGTATTTATTTAGTCGTATAATATTTTTATTATTTTTGTTTTGCAAAAAAATATCTGTATTATAGACTGTTTTTGAGCAGACATTTTTTGCATTTTTTTTTTCACAAAAAATTGTTTTTTTTTTTTTGTGTAAAAATCTAATGGTCAACGATGATTGACAGAAATACATATATTCTACCTCAAAAAATTGGCTGTAAGCCAGTAAGATGGCAACATAATATCATTTATTAAGATACACGGAACAGTCGGCAACAAATTCGTTTACACAATTTCACATAGATAATACACAAAATATTTAAGTGTGGCATTTGATTAATGAATCAAATGTTTGCGAGTTATGCTTTGACTTGCACGACTATTATATAAGATAAAAAAAACTGCCATAGAAACGCAATCAATAGCTATTTATCAAATGACAGCTAATCACATCAGCAATCGTTAGCTTATTATGGATACAAGATAGCAATTATTTTACAAATATCGCGCGATTTTTGCTATCGCTCCTTTAACGTTACTTTGCCGGACTTTTAATAATAAAACGGCTCAAGCATAAAAGTGAAAAAAGAAGCTTAATTATCTTGAAACTCAATTCAGATAAGAAATATAACTTATGTCGCGTATTTCCTGAAATTAAATAAGCAAAAAGTTGTTATTTCTGCCCTTAGTTATAAACAAATAAGTAACAATTGTAAAATATATACTATAACAAAGACGTGCTACATTTTATTGGTCCTTAATAAAAAAAAACATTTTCTACCGTACAACACTATTTTAGAAGCATATTTACACATTACTCTAACGCCTAATTTACATATTTCTTTTCTATATTATAATTTATACTATATTAACGGTAATACTTTAATCGAATACAACTAAATGGCTACATACATAAGATATTCATAATTACGGTTACGCGGCAAACTAATTTACATACAAATAATTTATTATTGTCTGAACAGAAATGTAAAATATTACATTGTAAAATTCATAAAATCAAATATGAAAAGATTATTAATACAATTTAAAATTCATAATTCAAACAAGTATGCAATCTTTCATAAGATATTAATCATAATATTTTAGACAATCAATAAAAGATATTTCATATAACCGATAATAAATAATTAAAGACGAACATATAAAAGTATTAATTATAAAAACATCTGTTTAACATCCACAAAAATATTGTTTTGTGGATTATCTTTAAAACTCGAAATGCATTACGTATCCATAAAAGAGTGAACTCACGAAGTGCTCTCGCTTATGAGGTAAATAAAAAAAAACTAATTTTACTTCAAGCAAAAAAAATATCGCAATAAATAATTTTACTGAAATATTGCGATATACAAATTTGTATAAAAAGAGATCCTCAGCTGAACGGAAATTGCTGTAGGATATTTTTACTCAACAATTTATTCCAAGACCATACGACAGTAATTAAACCAAATTAAGTATTATTGTTAGAACCGTCCTAAGTATGGCAGTAGCATTATGTCTATGACTGTTTTGTTTTCGACTTTAAAATATTTTCACAAAAAAGTACCCCACACATAAGTACATATAGTACACACACTCAAAGTGATAATGATACAATTACTTATCGACTCTAAAGTGCTTAAAAGTCCTTTTTGTAATATCATTCCCGAGTTCTCCGTCCAAAACATCTTAGTGAGTACCCTCCTTTATGAGCAACAAAGTGTCCATACCAAATATACCAATTAAAAACACAATAAACCTCGCAAGATTTACATAGTACTGTTCAGTCTTGCATTCGTTATATACATGGACATATAACCGCTAGTATATATCACTTTATATTGTTCTATTTACAAACCACTATATATCTGTGTAGTATGGTAAATATCACAATTTTATTAAAACCGCGCGGCATTACACGGTCAGATATGGACGTCTCGTATCTACTAACGACGGCAAAAGCAAGGCGCCCTGATTATGTTTTGCATTTTAACACATTCAGTTGTGATCAATATTATTTGCAAACAAATTGTAAAAAACCATATAAAAAAATTATGTTGGTGTTTTTTCTTCGCATTGTATAGATTTAAATCACAGCGTATGAGTCTAATTTATCTTATATTCCACTATAAACATCTTCAATTATCAAACAGTATGGATGTTATTGTATCGTCCTTTTAATTAAAATTTTATTGTTATTATATAAAAGCTATTAGACTGAAGTGAAAGCTGAATATAGACTTTCTTCAAAATGTCGATTTATAACCACAAACTTATTCTGGTGAAAATCGTAAGTTCTTAAGTATAAAAAAACTTTTTAACACACAATTATCTGCTACAATATCGTGCTGATATGTATGTTGTTCCAAGAAATTTATTTTCTAATTCAATTCTAATGCAATTAAACATTTGTGACTTGAAATTGAATTTGGATAAACAATAATAAATAAAATTAATTCAATTTTCCTCTGTACTATACATATTATAACAGTGAACTTAAGACAAAATTTTTTGACACTAATATTGTTTTTTTTATACAATGCGTCTACCAATTAAGCTTAAGATCAATCTTTAAAGTCTTTTTATGGTATTACATAGGAAGCAAGCAAGAGCTGCTTGAGATGGTAAGAAACAACTTAAGAAGTGAACCAATATAGGTGGCGGTAGCTACATAAAAACATTTTGAGAAAGCCTATATCCAGTAGTTAATCAATGATGACTGAAAATAACTTGGTACGATGGTCATACATATTAAATAATTAGAACTACTTAACACTACTGATTTTTATGTAACTTTTATTTTGGTATCATATTGTTTGTATGAAAAAAAACAGTTTGTCAGAGTAGGGTTAATCTAGATATGTGTTCAGTAATCATGGAGATTTTAAAGTTTTTAAACGGAAGCCACGCGTAATTTCATTATCACGGCGTCATTGAAATTAAACAAATGACGTAACACGTTCTAGAAGTAAAATAAAAAATCCAGTGAAAGTTCATTTCAACCCTTAGAATATAGAGAAAAAGTCAGTCCCGGTTTCCAAAAGGGCGTTTGACGTCATAACACTTTTTAAACGAAATTTATCCCGGTTTCATAATTATAAATATCATCACTCCCATGTCCCCGAAAGTGTAGACAGAGGGACATATGCACTCTCGATTAGCCGACGATATTAGGTCCCATAGTGACAGTGGCAAGTCCGTCACTATATCGGGCACAAATCTTGGGTTAACACACTATGTTTTCGTTTTAAAAAACTACAATATTTTACGTCACCAAATTTCTCTTTTCAAAACAGCAAGCTTCGACCAAAGTAAAAAGGTTCTGTTGACTATTTTTTTTTGAGAATGTTCGTCACCGCACCGAGGTGCAATAATAAAAATCTTTGAATATATTAGTTTGCTGTAGTCTGTTGTGACGTCAAAAACGAGATCGAAGCAAAGAAATAGTTTTTAAATAGTTGTTTTCCCATCAGAGGTTGATTATGTCGTCTTTTATATAGGATCATAGATCAATATAATCATACAGACATATATTGACATGTATTTTTATAATAAATAAAAAGCGATCACAATAAGTTTACAAGCTGCCCTAACTGTGAGGCCGGAACACGACAAAGTCAAACTCAGCTGATATAGCAACAGGAATAAAGCTGTTGTGACATTTTAGGCAGTTTTGTGTATTTTTTTCATACACCGAAAACTATATCAGTGTAGTGAGTAAATCTAGTATTCTTGTATGCGGATTCGACCTAATTTAGCATAAAGCCCAGTTTTCCTTGTGTAAAAATAGCGCCCTTGTCAAATACCCTAGATTAGGTGGGCGACACTGATTACATTTCCTGTACAAACGGGATAATGCTATTGACGAAAAATATTCAATAAATAAACAACATTTGTAGAAATTACAGAAATTGATCTAAACCCAAAGCGAGCCAACTATATGCTTGATTTCTAGGTGTTGGTCAACGGTACGAAGACATAGAAATGGTAAAATATATATCAGTATAAACATCTACACACGGAAATACGGACATCCACGTTGGAATTACCCAGCTTCGAGAATGATCTGCGACGAGAGGACGTCACCCTCGTGACCGAGGAGGAGGACCTGAGGACTGTGAGTAGTGTGAGGGCGAGGAGTGAGGAGCAGGTCCCCTAGTGCGCGGAGTGCGCGGTGTGCTGGGCCTTCCGCTTGCGCTGCGCCAGCATGTCGTAGAAGGGGTTGTGGCTGATGGACCGCCGCAGACACTCGATCCACTCGTCGCGCTCCTCCACGGTGGCCGCAGACATTCTGGAAAACGTACACACAATATTATTACTAATACTAGATAAGAACCCGGCTTCGCTCGGGTGAAATTGCAAGTATCGACTTAACGAAGACAGACACGATCAATGAAAGATTTAATGAAATATTTACGATTTTCGGCATGATGTGTGCAATCCAAACTTATCCAACTTATATTGTAACACCATTATGTATACATGTTTCACGCTATGTAAATAAATAAAAAACAAAGTAAATCACTATGCAAAACTAAATGACATTTGTTAGGATTTTTTTTCTGTGACTGTTATCTCAAAGAAAACATACATAACAAAGAGTACCTATGTCATAAAAAAGTGTCAAAAACCAAATTTTCGTGAAACATCAATGACTGAAAGAAAATCTGTCAACACATTGAGAATTTAACAAAATACTCGACAATCCGAATTTTGCGGTATATGTTGTCGACTCAAATTCATTATTTTTTTATGTTTTATTATTCAGGTAAGGTTTCAATTGAGTCTACCGTACCCCTTGACGAAATTATTAATAAAGATTAATATTGATTTCTCTCTAAGATCTCCCAATACATAAAGTCAAATGATGTATCAAATCTAAATTGTAAAGAAAAGGTTTGTTACAAAGGTTGTATACATAATATTACTGAACGTGCAATAAGAGCCTCGATGGCCTAGCTGTACGTGCTTCGAGTTCCATTTCGATAGTACAGCTTCGAACCCCGCCATGTACTTAAGAAACCCGGGATTGGGCTTTGATGATTGAATTACAAGATTTTGTAAATATATTTAAATATTTATTTAGTTGTTCACCTCCACAATATTGTTGTGTTTCCGTTTGGAGGGTTGCCCATAATCTTACTTAAGACAAAGGCTTAAGGCCCCAGCTTCAGGTCTGCAGCAAATGTTTGTTTAATGTGAATTTCATGCCGAAATAGGTACAAAGGTTATATGTTATACATCTATACAAATAAATAAAATTGGAGTGCCTGTATGTACCTAATATTTAGCCGTATGTATGTAATATAATATAAATAACAGCTTTTTACAAAAAATGCATATGTACCTACTTATATTTACCAGGTACTATATACAAAAACAATTTTTAGAATTTTTGTCGGTCTGTCTGTTTGTACCCGCTAATCTCTAAAACGGCTGGACCGATTTTGACGGAATTTCAACTTATTTTTTTATGATAATGGAAGGGAAACAAGCAGACGGATTTCGTGATGGTAAGAAATACACGTCGCCTATAGACACCAAAGGTGGAAATGGTGCGTTGCCAACCTGAGGCCGTGATGGTGAGCCTCTTACCCTCCAAACCAGAACCCGACAATGGCGAGCACTGAGCTATTGTGGCAGGAATAGGTAAGGCGGTGGTACCAATCCGGGCGAGTCGTTGCAAGACTACCAGCTAGTCAATACATCCAGAAAATTGTTTGGTTTGACTTCTATCGATTCAAACCAAACAATTCTAGGGAGTGCAGCTTTAGGGATTTTTTTTAGCTATTTATAGATTTTTTAAATTAATATGAGGAACAGGGGAATCCTGATTGTTAGACAATTGTGTCCTATAGACACCATAGATGTTGTAGATGCGTCGTTGTCCCACGGCCGGGATGTTAGACCTGATGTGCAAGACTGCAGGCTATCCTGCCCTTAGAACCTACGGAATACGTAAGGCGGTTGATCCTACCTATTTGGGCAAGATGCTGCACAGCACTCTACCACCAGTGGTATTGTTGGTAGTGATACAGTTAACCTTTACCCGCATTCTACGAACTGCCTGCTAAGGAGGTAGATAGTCTATTCTACATTGGAGACCCAGATCAATACGGAAGAATTTGGGTATCTCCCTGGGATCCTCCAAGAAATGAACTCATATGATTCCGAAAAGTGGGTAATGCTATACTCCAATGCATACTCCCGGTGTCATCGATGTCAATGGGTGACGATCGCTCGCCGTTGGTCGACACACTCGTCGGTCTATCTCCTGTTTTGCGAGAATAAAGTAGTACCTGCGTAATCTCCTTGTAGAGATGCTCGAACCGGTACCGCACGAAGGAGATGTTCTGCCTGGTCTCTGCGGCGTCGTCCCCGCGGAAGGGCGACACGCCCGACAACATGACATAGGCGAGCACTCCCACGGCCCACGTGTCCGTCTGCGGGAACGCCGGCTCGTCGTTCACTATCTCGGGCGCTGCGGAGCAAACGACATGTTACCGACTGCTTCTCGAACTGCCAATCCGCAGTGAAACTGCAAGAACTGACTATATTCTCCCTTATATTAAATCTGTTTAATACTGATGCTCCTATTTCTTCTGCAATAATGTTCCTTTTTCGACGGCATGGGTGTAAAACTAATTTACCACTTTTTTTTATTACTATAAAAAATTAAATTATAATATTGTTGACCGTCTCTGAAATATTAATACCAGCCTAACCTCAAAAAAAATACCAAAATTAAATCATTATAGGTTAACTAACATTTAACTTTGTTCTTAAATATAGGTATTATTTAAAAAATCATAAAATATCTAAAATACACACCTTTGTATTCCAAGTCGCCGACCTGTGGCACGACGGTTCCAAGTTTGTTCACTCTGTGAGCTGATCCAAAGTCCACTAACTTAACTTGTATGGAGCGAACTGACGCCATTACCACATTATCTGGCTGGAGGTCCAAATGACAATACCCTCTCCAGTGCATGTACTGAAGACCATCCAAAATCTGCGTCACAATAGTCGCTACCATTTGTTCAGTGTACTCGTGTCGACTAGACAGGTATGTGAGAATGTCAGCACCCTGTAGCTTCTCCATCACCAACGCCGCTACTGGAGATCCAGGAGTTTGATACGCAGCTACAAGATTCGATATCCTCTCGTGCCTCAATTTCCTCAAACATTCAAATTCCCTCTGCACTTGAATTTCTGTTTCTGGACGGCATTCTAATATCTTCGCTACCAGAACCCTATCGGTAGTTTTATCAACACCTTTCACGACTATTGAGAACTTCCCGCGCCAAAGCTCCGACACGAATGTAAACCGCTCGGTGAAGTTAGGCGTCGAATCCCAATCTATTGGAGTCTCTTCTGTGCTGTAATCTAGTTTAGGTTTTTCGTCATCGAAAACTATTTCTTGACCAGATTCAGTGATCTGTTGTAAATGCCTCATAGCTTTTGTGACTTCTATCCTTGGCGCTCCAGACTCTTTCGTCTTCACCAGGTTCGTAGGTATACCCATTTCGCTCCATCCGATTCTATTTCGTGACCCTAGCCTGAATTGGTAGCTTGTATTTGGTTGTAAATCTCTAATAACAAAGAATTCGTGGTCAATATTTTCGGCAACAGTCTTCCACTCTACGCTATCGCCCTCTTTATATTGTAAGCTATAACAAACAACTGGCGAGTTCCCGTCATACTTTGGTTGTTTCCATCTAAGCAGAACTTCTCTATCTGAGGTTTCTGTAGCTGTTGGACTATCGGGGGCATCTGGGGTTGTGGCTTCTACGAGTCTAGTTCTGGCAACAGTCTGACCCACTGTGTTCCTCGCTACGACCTTGTAGAATCCTATATCGTGATGCATTGCTGGTTCGAACTTAAGAGTAGACCTTCCTTCATCATCTTCTACAATTTTAATGCGTTGTCCTTCCGCTATGACCATGTCATTTTTAAACCATTGAATAGTTGGTTTTGGATCTCCAACAGCGTAGCACGACAATTGCGCTGGCTCTCCTTCTCTAATTGGTAATAATTGCGGCTTTTCTCTCAAGAATGGTAGTTGTCCATCTTTCTTCGATTCCATTAGAGCTTGAGCTTCGGCGTAGCTGTCTAGACGCGTTCCTAGTTCGTGTCGCAGCCTCCTGATAGTGTACGATTCTGTGCCGTAGTTGTTTATTCTCTCCCGTCGCTCGTCATCTATTTCCTCATCCATAATATCGGTAAAACGTCGACGTTCATGAATGATTGGTGTCTGAAAAATATAATTGGAACGTGGTACAGATCTTAATAATGTGAAAGCATTTTGTTTGAAGTAAGTGTAACGAAAGAGACCCGCGTAAAACTTAACATTTTTACTGTGGTATTTTTAATGACATACATTCTTTCTTACAGCTTTGAACATATCGGTGTAAATGAGTCATACATGTGACGACGATGCAATGTTACTAGGAAACCTCAAGAGTTCTCCTCACGACACACGCCATAAACAATTATACATATGTGTAGATGTATAGACAGAGATGTCGTGAAACAAAGCAGGTTTCATTTAGAAATTGTGATTATATCGGTGTCAAAGAGAGGGCAAGAGTAGAATAAAAAAAGTACGAGTAGGAAAGCGGATACAGTGTTCTCGCTTATTAATGTGAGGAAAGCTTATAATTACAGTTTGACGCTACGATGATGCTTTTAAGTATCCAATATAGTGGTATATTTACCCTGGGGTCATAGGAGTCCTGCACGGCGATGCTGTAGCCCACGGAGCGGTGGCAGGCCACCTTCATGTACTCGCGGAGCCGCACCGGGAACTGCGTGTCACGCAGCTGCAGCAGGTACGTGTCCGGACCGTTCTGGTAGCTGGAACGTCACGGACATCACTGACTGATTACTTGCCACACTCGTGAAAGGTTGACATAAGGTTAATGTCGTTGACGCGATGACGAGTGGTATACTTCTGAAGAGACCGATCGACATTTGTAATCACTGTCTTATATTTTTCTTTCAACAACGTTGGAGTTCACTATCTCTCGGAGCTCAGGCAATTGTACTACAGTCGAGTTGTGTAAATGGCAAGGTAGCCGATGAAAGACTAGTCAAATCTCAAAGGCAACACAGATTTTGTATGAATATACGTATTTCGTAGGATCAGACAATCTGTGAACTTGTTTCTTATTAATATATTATTTTTTTTAGCGCAGAGAACTCCTGTATTTGGAGCATAATCTGGTGACAATTATTTAAATTTTAATCATAGCACAAATATAATCTTACTGGCTCTCAGATTTGGCAGAGACTTCCCAGTCTGGATGCTCCCACTGCTTGAATTTCAAATCGAATGGCTCTTTCTGGCGGTCCGGGCGGTCACGATCAGGAGTCGCTAAATATGAAAAAATAATATTTTGAGAAAAATAATCAAATTAAAAAAATCACAAAAGGTTTGAAAATGTATTTCGTTTTGCACAATTCTCTGGCTGAATATATATGTACAGTAGACACTGTGACAAAATCAGGTGGGTAATGAATTGTAGAGCCTATAGAAGCGACGTGTTTCTTATCAACAGGAAACCTGTCTGCTTGTTTACCATCTCAATTAATTATTGTATACGTAATTACAAACTATGAAAAATTATAGAACTATTTTCAGTCTCACTAAGTTTAGCGGTAAAACAGCAAAAAACGACTTCAAGTTCATTTTCATGTCGTCTGAGCAATTTTTTTTTGTTTTGGGGTTAGATCAATTTGTGTAATTTGTACAGTAATATTTATTATTATTATACAAAAGAAACATACAGTAAAATTGAGAACTTTTTGAAATCAGTTAAGAATAAAAATACCTTCCGGTGTGTAGATCTCCCCGGGCGGGTACACCATCTTGGATGGATGGTCGAAGGCACCGCTGAGCGGCCGCCGACGGAACCAGTTGCGGCACTGTGCGTTGCTCATCCAGTCCCTGAGAATATCATGATACATTATGTTACAACAGTGGTTTTTTAGCAGGATCAAGAGAAAAAAATGATTTTTTTTACAGTTTATAAATGTTGTGTACAAAAAGTGTACAAATTAAATATTCATGAATAAATTATTGCATCGTGTATTTTCGCGATGTCACAAAATCTCAAACACACGTTCTTACCGAACACGGCTCTTTACCGAAGACCATGACATGACTTTTTATGAGGACTTATGACTATTTTGAAGTCCATGCAAATTATTTAAATGTTATGAAAGCTGCTTACGCCCATGCCAAATATTTAGAAAAATATACAACAGTGAGGACTTGCCCCTAATTATTCATTGAGTCTTTAAATTTACTAAGATGCCTCCAACAAAATAACTCATTCGTTTCGGATAAAATATTTAACACTAACAATCTCGATCGGTGAGGTTATCTACGTTTAGAAAAATAGAAGCTCACTTGTATAGATTGTGATAGGATCTCAGGCGATCGGTCATGATGATGTACTCGTCCTGGTAGATCCTGTCGGCCAGCGTGAGCCAGGGGTGGGCCAGCGCGGTCTCGACGTCCATGCGCTCGTGCCAGTTCACCACCAACAGCTTGGAGATGAAGTCCCGGGACTCGCGGCTCAGACGCGACCACCAGTCCTCGTCGTGCCAGTCCCACCTGCCCTCGCGGACCCGGGTGAGGGTCTCGACGTCGTGGTTCCCGCGGAAGGGCGAGTGGCCGCTGAGCAGGATGTAGGTGATGATGCCGACGCTCCACATGTCGGCGGCGAACGACACGCCCTCGCCGCGGGCCAGCTCGGGCGCCACGTACTCCGGCATGCCGTAGTCCAGCGCCGCGTGCTTGTTGAACTGGATGCGCCGCGACAGCCCGAAGTCGCATATCTTCAGCTCGTCGCTTCCGGAATGAGATAGGAGAAGTTCGCCGATCTGCCGAAAACACAGTTCATAACATAGATTTAGAACGTTCATCGTCAAACGTTACGGAATATTGCGTGACGTAATCAAACAAGCGGAAACGTCGATATGTCGCGTTCATTTCTCCCATGACACTAGTTCCATCTTAATAAATAACAAGTAATGTCCGCACCGTGAGGCCGAGATGCGCGACGCTGTTGGAGTGCATGTGGTGCAGCCCCCGCAGCAGCTGGCGCACGTAGCCCGCCACGTCCCGCTCCGTGTACCCCGCGCCCCGCAGCAGACGGTCCCTGCAACACGCAGCACACGGCTTACGCGATCACCTTACCACTTACGAGTATTATACTGGTACTTTGTCCACCAGACCTCGATTGGAAGACACAGTTCTCTATGTAGTGCGTTGAGTGCCTGAATGGCGCCCAAAGAAGTTCGCTTAAATTGTTGTGATTACTCAGTACGGAGACTAGTCGAAGTCCTTTAATGGCGTGTGCTCAAATGTTTGTATGGTATATTTATAGGCCGTGTATGTAGTTAGTTTATAACGGTTAAATAAACCACACATTTTGTACGTCGAGTAGCAAAGGCGACGAGACATCGCAAAGATTAAAGCAGCATTGCAATATTAACTAAAGCCAAATAAAAAAGTATATGATACTGATTTTTTTCAACACTTAAATTTTTAGTTTTGTTTAGCCGGCCAAATTATATTATCGAACTTTTTTGTATTTCTCATTGCTTAGGTACTCTCGACGTCTCCCATTGTCTTCTTGACGTAACCCATTGAATGAAATCTCTAGTAACCTACCAATATTATAAATGCGAAAGTAGCTCTATCTATCTGTCTGTTACGCTTTGACGCATAAACCACTCAATGGATTTTGATGAAATTTGGTACAGATGTACAGTTGCCCTCGAGGAAGAACATAGGCTACTTTTTAATGGACTACATAAAAAAGGACACGTTTTACGCAATAAGTATTATAAGTCGAAAAAAAATCTGCCTTTTGAAAGTTATCCGTGTTATAAAAATAGTTCACGCAGGCGAAGCTTCGGGCAAAAGTCGTCAAAGTATTTGTCGGTCGTTTCGAAGGAACATTATGCCGTCCGTACCTGACGAGCTCCCCGCCGGCGGCGAGCTCCTCGACGAGCGCGAGCGTGTGCTCGTGCTCGTAGCTGTCGTGCAGCCGCACCAGGTGCCGGTCGTTGAGCAGGTTCATGATGTCCAGCTCGTTCTTCATGAAGGGCTTCAGCGCCGAGTGTCCGTGCATTATCTTAGCCGCGTAGTTGCGACCTGAAATACACATTCAATAATTCATTATTACGCGATATTGAGTAAATTGGAAAACGAGTCGCTATGAAAAATGGTACCAAATCTCATATGGCAATTTCGAATATTAACTTGAGATATCGAATATATTTTAGTTCACATAGACTTTACAAGCGGTTCTAGTGACGCGTCTAAATAATTCTAAAATTTACTACCCGATCGACCGTGGCTCATTAAGGAACTCAACGAGCTTTTCTTTTTTTTAATTTTTTGAATGAATAATTTTAACCAAGTGTTGTTACAACGTCACCGAACTTAGTGAGCGTGCAGAGTGCTCAACAAAGGCTGTCTTCCGAGACCGAATCTCTTCTTGATGCTGAAAAAATGATATATTTACCGGTAAGTCTCTCGGCGGCGTGGTACACGACGCCCTGTACGCCGCGTCCGAGTTCGTCCCCGAGATCGTAGAAGTCTCCGAAAGGCTTCGTGCTCGGCTTGATACGAGGCGGGTGCTCACGGATCCTATACCAAAATGTTATAACGATTAGCTAAATATGAAAATAATAAAATAACAAAAATTTGATATTTTTAAAGTGAAGATAGTCCCAATCACATCAATTCTGTATACTCCATTTACGATTATTTAAGTTAGGCTGAGTGATAGAAATGATGCGGTAAGATGAGTGGGAGCATTTATTCCTCCTTTGTACACTCAAATCATACGTAAATACATAAATATTACCTATCGTTGTACTCGTGTTCATCTTCGTGCACGTAGAGCATGGCGGAAGAGCTGACTGAGCCGGCGACGTTCCTTGCGGAGACAGAGTATAAACCCTCGTCCTTCAGAATTGCGTCGTTGATTACCAGAATCACCGTATCCGGCTCGATAAACTGCATCTGGACACAACAGAGATACAAATTTAAAGACGCTATCACAATACTAAGTAGGTATGAAATCACAACTATTTTTGTAACTTTACTAAATTCAACAATTTTAATCAATCTTGACCGATTAAATTTATTTTTCTTATCGTGATTTTTCGTTAAAAATTCTTATAAGCTCCAGAAAGATATGGAAAAATATCGATGTAAACGATATACATATTAAGGGGGCACTACGATTTCGACGCTAGTCGGTTTTAGGTATTTTATGCAATCTGTGTACGTGTGCGTCAGAGGCACACCATCTAGCGGCATTTTACGTGTGATCAGCTTAGGACCCCTACCATGGTAACATAATGCATTACCGTACCACTACGCCGATACGCATTGCGATCGAGAACTACAGCTACTGTTGTTAAGGTTAGGTGTTACTAATAAAATAAAACAATTATAACGATTTCAAATGTTTTAAATGATTTATTTC
>DVZL01001644.1:0-17120 GCA_018236625.1 Lasaia peninsularis
GTGACTTCACAAATAAGCGCGCTAAAATGGCGGTATTGGCAAGTTGGCAGTTTGGATAATTTTATAGCGTATTTGTCACTATTTTGCAAGTGTTATATTTTTTCAGTTATATAATTACTTGAAGTAATGCTAAAAAAAAAGAAAAAAACATGCATATTCCATATTATTCACAATCCTATTCAAATTACAGAAGAGAAGAATTAAGATCTGGGATGTGTTTCTTATTTTAAGAAAGAAAACCTTACAAAAACAGCTTACAATTGTCCACAAGGCGTCCAACCAACTCTTGCTAAATACTCGAACCAGGGAAACGCTTCTTTCAGGGTTTGCTTCATTTCATACCACCGGATATCCGTCACTTCCATACATTCATTGCGATCTAATGCTGTAAATACAAATACACATTAAAAATATATTCGTTTAGTTTCAATATAGCAATAATTCCTAACGCAGTTATCGTCAACATCTCACCCATAGAATAACAAAGAACTATTTTCAAATTTATTAGAATTAATATTTCTTAACCATCATAAAATGCGTCTGCTTGTTATATTTATTATTAGCTTCGAACGGTCACTTCGTGGTTTACATAATGACTACAGCGCCACCTACTGGGTCTAATTCCATTTTCAAATCATACAGGAAACCATCGAAACATCCATATCAAATTTGATCCCAATCGGTTTAGACATTTAGAAGTTATGTGAAATAGATAAGTATGGAAAGATAATTCTCTTCTCCCATTACCCGTTTTCCCGTAGGGATGAAGCACTTATCCCGCGGCAAAAAGTTGCCTGTGTTCATCAGGAATAATGTCGGCTTCTAATGGTAAAATAATTTTTCAAATCGGTGTAGTAGTTTCGGAGATTATTCAATGCAAATAAATAAACAAACAATCAAATCTTTCCACTGTATAATATTAGTATAGACTATAAAAAATCTTTAGTAAAACCCAAAAACAGAAAAGGGCTAGACATACTACCTTGAAGCACGCCACTCTTTTTAACATACGTTTCTTTCTAAGTTTATGTTGAACAAAGGTTTTTACTCCGTGTCTCTCTTAATGTATATGCTTTTTCGAAATTAAATTAACAGGATTTTTTTATGGGAAAAAAAGCTTACGGGTCTTCTGTTGATAAGAGACAAGCGTGATCTATAAACAACATAGACATCATAGGTGCGTCGGTGTCCTGTCGTCAGGATGTTATTTGTTAGTCTACTGGCTACCCTACCCTCTGGACCGGAACACGACAACGTCGGTGGATTTCTACGCGGATTGCTGAACAGCACTCTACCACCTGTAGTCATTTTGACCATGGAAGTGATCTTATTAACCTTACGGATTATCGGGGAGGAGGATACTTGATTTATTCTACACAGGGGACCCAGACGAGCACAGAAGATATTTCCAGTCAATAATATTTACAATATATAATATAAAAAGATGAATGTGAGTGACTGGTTTGTCAATGCATGGCTCAAACTACAGATCGGATCAAGTACAAATTTGATATATTATTAATATAACGTAAGCATTCGATTTAAAGGATTTTAAACATTAAACCTCTGTGGCCTAGCGGTAAGCGCTACGGACTTTCATTCGTGTAGTCCAATGAGTTTTTCTATCTTATGTACACTTTCTTAGTGCTCTTACGGTGAAGGAAAACATCGTGAGGAAACCCGGATTCATTCGATCTAATCTAGATTTGGGCCTAGTTTCCCTTCTGTGTTGCTGAGGTCAGATTGCTTTACGTAAAACACTGGTGTCTTAGTCAAATTCCGAGATAAGGTAGGCGATCACGATATCATCTGATAATACAGGATAAAGCTAAGGCAAAGAAATTTTTTATGAAAGTCTACAAGTTTTCAAGTTAACTGGTAAGGACCAAACTTGGCACGCGGATGTGTACGATATTATTTCGAAAAGGACATCTATTTTTGTCGATATGTCAACGAGAGCTAAAAAAACTCACCAGTATTATCTGATCTACCCTCGGTATAATAATCTAAGACGGTAGCTGTCGCCGCTTTTTGAAGCCGAAACGTCACCAATTTTAAAACAGATTCAGCGTTAGGCGTACCGGCTCTTGGGAATCTGTGACACACAACAAAATATATTAAATTAATATCAGCTTTTAATAGCACAACTTTCAAATGGCAGACATTTTTCCGACTCATAACACTTATAGCGTAAACTCTTTTTAATGTAGTCGGTTAAGAAGTAGCCTATATCCTTCCTCAAGGTCAACTCTGTCTCTGTACTGAATTTCAACAAAATCAGTTCAGTGGTTTAGGCATAAAAGCGTAAGAGACAGACAGTTACTTTCGCGTTTATAATATTAGTAGGGATAAAGTAGAGATAATTAAAACTCTTGTCTGTGACTACGCTCTTATTTAATACGACAGGGCACTATGAACACACTTTGGGCCCACAGACAAGCATAACGCCTGTATAAAGGCGGAAAAAATTCTTTGCCTTTATCGATCAATAAAAAAACCTTTTTAAAAAACAAAAGTACCTACCTATCTAAATCTGGTTATCACATAAACTATCTGTTAGTAAAAACTCTCAAAGCCGCTCCAACTGTTACAGAGCCATTGTCGTATTCCGATTTTGTATGCTAAACCCATTTTAACTTTCAAAATAAGTTTAGCATACTTGCTTCGAGTCAGCTACATTTTTTTTAATAAAAATTCCTTAATAGTTAAAAATACCTGAATTCTTCAACTTCTCCACTACTGCTCTGCGATGAAGGGAAACTAAACACTTTTACTTCACTTTCATCGACCTCTTCGTATACTATCCGGAATACATCATCTGAAAACAACGTAAACTTTGTACTATTCATGCCAGGCCTATTTTCCAATACATCAAAGTCTTTCGTATAAACAAAAAACAATAGAGGTATTAACATGTTACCTTGAAGCATGCCACTATTTTTAGTTTAATTTATGTGTAGCATATTATGTTTTACTAGTTTAATTATTATAATTTAATAATTAAAGACATTTGGTACAGAACCCTCTGAAGCAATAAACTATCTATGTGTATTGTAATGTAAATCCATACTCAATATGCAAAAGTGTGTCAGTTTGTTTGTCATTTCATAACACATCGGAGTGATATTATGGGATGAATTTTATATGCAGAGAAAGTTTATTATCAAACTTAGGATATAAATTTGTTATAATAGCCTAAGTTTGATAATTGGTGGTAATACCTCTGCACACTATCTAAACTTATTTTAGGTACATGCTATCTTCTCCAATTAAATAAAAACCGAAAAAGATAAAAAAATTTAGCCATGTCAAATTAGTGAGAAGACATTAACTTGTACGGTTTTTAATCGAAATGTTCCGAGGTATAGTATAGAAACTAATCTACAAGGACTAAAGGTCTCTTGCTTTGATTTGCATGGGAAAAAGATAGCGTAACTCAAAATAATTTTAATTAGCGGAAGCAGAATTACCACCAATATCTAATATCTATCTAATCTAATACCTTTAAACAATACAAGAAGCTATCTTAGGCTTACTATTTTGTTGCTAAGATATTTTTATTAATAACAGTGGTTGTCTGGTTACGATAGCCCTATCTCTTATCGTTGACAGGTTATTGAAAACGGCCATTAATCGTGTTTCCATTAAATAAAAACCTCCTATAATATCATTAGATTAAGAAGTTAAATTTGGCCACCATTAACGAAATGAGATTACCTCGGTCGGGAAAGCGGGCGCCTTAAAACGCCTTACCCGGGTTTAAATCTCGGTTCGATTGTTTCTTTTAATTTTTTCTCTTTTTATATTATTCACATTTCGTCAGCAAGTAATTTGCATAGTTATAAGTAAATATTCCAAAAAAACATTATGTACTAAAAAAAAAAGCGAACATAGCTTGTTCACCCAGTTACTTATATTTGTTGATAAACAACAAAAAGACCAACATTATTTCAATTAATTAACCCTGACTAACTTAATAAGTGCCCTTATTAAGTTGAGTCTTTGACCTAAGAATCCACATTTATTATTAATATTCATATTTTTTTTTATATTTATAACACAAAAATTGTGATATGTAAATTGTATGCAATTGAAAAAAAATTTGAAATTTAAATTTCGAATTCAAAACTAACCATCACATTTACTCTGCCACCAGATGCCAGTGTATCTCGAGAACTCCTCTTGTGTGACGTAACAAGGAACCCCAGCCTGCCGGGGGTCGTCCGCTAGCCTATAAGAAGTTCACCATTAAGAGATCCAATTTCAAAACTAAAAACCCAACCAAAATCTAATAATTCTTTCATATCTAACATGCCGAAATGCTTTTTGATATTTTTTTTCTTAAAAACTCAATAATAGTAGTAAAGCCCTCTTTAAATTGCAGTCTTTAAATTTATTGTCTTTAATAATAGTAGTAATATTCAATATCTACAGTCTTATGCTTATATCCATTATATGTAACGTTTCTTACCGATCTTCTCTGCCTTTGCAAGCATATGTTAGTCTAGCGGGTCTCTTCAATAAGTCTCCAGCCAGCCAGATATCTCCCCTCGCGGTGTGAGCTACCAGAGAGGGCATGGACGGACACATCGCAGGGGTAAGGGGGGCTCCCCATCCCGTACTTAGTGAGCGGGGGACTAGCGGTGGTGACTGGAATCAACATTTATTTTATTAAAAACAATAGATAAAATAAATTATCTTTAAAACAAGTATAAAAGAACTACACACAACTAATTTAAGCCATTTTCTAATCCATCCATTTAGAACAGCCAAAATGCATGATTTATCTCTTTCTACAGAAAATTGTAATTTTAGAAGCAAAGAGCAACAACTCATGTTCCTAGAAAAATCTGCAATAATTATCATTTCATGCGAATTTATTTTATCTCAAGAAAAATATGTGATGTAAAAATTACCTGATTAAGGCCTTCCTCAGCAACGAATAAAGACGAGGCACAGGGGAATAAAACTCTTCCTGATCTTGGATGTAGTTCATATGAAGCGATACCCCAAGCTGCCACCCTCTGTCGCTCCCATAACAACTGCTCTTCTCTAGACCACTTCCCCGATGAAACGCCCAGCGCTACATTAGATTCTATTAGTGGTTTGAAGTCTAACCTAAAAAATTAAAACAAATTATCAAAAGAATGAACACTAAATACTGTCAACAATAAGAATATCATAGTAAACTTCAATGAGATATGATGAAATTTAACAAACAATTATTAATTGTTCACTTTAGGAGTACTTCCATTAAGTTATTTTTTGTTGTCAAAATATTTATGTTTCGTCAAACCAAAGATGATGATAATAATAGATGTAAGGTTGAAGGTTGTTTGTGTAAAATTTTATGTGTTACTAAATGTGCCCACGACTTGGTCCACATTTTTATTTATTTTTACAAAATTCCAAAATAATAGAAATCGAAGCTACTTCTTATTACATCAGCTGTCTATCAGTGAAAGTCCTGTCAAGATCCAGCCATTTCAGAGATTAGCGGATACAAACAGACAGACAGAAATTCTAAAAAATACTATTTTTTGGTATATGTCCCTTGTAAACATAAATATGCATTTAGTAAAAAGCAAATAATTTAATATTACATACAGACACTCCAATTTTATTTATTTCTATAGATGTATATTTGATATGATAAGACAGTGAACAAGCGCATAACTCTTCTGCCGGTGACAACCAAGGTCTGTCTAGACACCATATATTTTATAAGTGCATAGCAGTCTTGTGTATGGAGTGTAAGGCCTCATGTGTAATGGCTACCCTACCTTCTGGACCACAATATGATACTGTTAATGTGGATGCAGGAATAACAAATGAGGGAAAATATCTGTAATAAAACAGTGAACAAGCACAGGGTTCTCTGGACATCATTATTGATAAATACCATATATACAATGAATAGACTATAGGCATCACACTCTATGGACACAGCCATTAGGGCAGGAAGAATAGGTAATCTACTTATACTGTACCTATACTTAATGAAAAAAGTTTAATTTAATGACAAATGAATTTGAGCATAATTTAATATCAATAAGTAATAATCGAAAGTCATAACTGGAGTACATGAAAAGTTACCTAGTACTTTTAATATAAACTCTAAAGTCTCTAAGATTAAACCTCTAGGTCATTGAATGATAAACAGCTCTTACTTACAATTTTTAATGTAGATTATTTACTATCTTAGTAATTGTATGATAAGCTATTTCAACACCCGAATAATGTATATCATTCAAGGCAAACATTGTGACTTTCACATTTTTTGTGAATCTTAACTGCATCCATCTAATCTTTAGTTTCATATTAGTACATAATATTTAAAACTCTTACATTTTGAAGATTTTTTTGTCTTAATAATATCACAAAAAGGAATATAGGATCTTTATCTATATTAAATTCATTAAAAGTATTAATATGATGGCAAAATTAACAAATTATAAAATATTTTATTATAAGACTTATAAATTGATAGATAGATCAACGCAGTAAATCAACTGAGTGAGACCTAAAATTGCTCACAAAAATATGTACAACAGCTATATCAAGTGTCTTAGAGTTTAGTTCTGAATGTATTTCTTATCTAATTTGGACTGTAAGCTTACTTGTCCATTGAAGAATCAATAATATGTTAAATTTCTATAGAATATTTCTTACAATCATTAAATTCATCTTCTTGTTAATATTGTTTCATTAATTCACAAGAATGTTTAAAGTGGGTAAATAAAAATACATCAGGTAAATGATACAAATACCATAATCGTCTTCATAGATGAAGATTCTGATACACAATGGCTAAAGGTATTTTAACTGTATTCTATCTTTTAACAATGAAATTAAAAATAAATAAATAAAGAGAGTATATTTTTACTGTGTCAAATTAGTCAGGTTGCAATAAATTGCAATACTTTAAGGGACATATTCTGAGATATAAATTAAACTGCTGCAGACATATAATACAAAATAGTCGGACAGCCCTAAAAATATTTTATTTCTATCTCTTACTGACATTGAAAAAAGATAAATAGTTTAACATAACTTTAGTTAGTATGCAAAAGAATTCCGGCAATATTAAATATTAATAAAGTTAGTTAAGTGTACTTGCTGCTATTCCAGCTTAATTGTAATACATACAGTAGTATTATGTTTCTTCTTAAAATAAAAACTAGCTGTACACGTTGCTACACCAACAACTAAACTGTACAGCGTCACCTGGTGGTGAGTGGCATTTATGAGCATATCATACAAACCGTCTCCATAAAAATATACATACCAATTTTCATAATTGGTCCAGTAATTTTTGAGTTCTTTGATAACATACAGACCAACATTCATTTTTATAGATAATTATCATCTTTTGAGTTATATAAACATTGTATGCTATCTACTATTATAACATAATATTACTTTTAGTTTGAATTGTTTAAACTAGGAGTTTAGCTATAAAATATTTTTACAGTACCAAAATACAGTACCAAATCTTACTTCTGAGATTTGGTACTGTATTTTTAAGGGATCAAAGGGTAAAAACAGGACCATATTACTAATAATTCTCATAAAGCCGACTATCTCACTCTCGTAATGCCGGCTTGATTTGAATTTGTCAACTCGTCCTTTAGAGTGAGTTAGCACTACTAAATATATGGGATAGGTTTTTGTTGAGAGTGTAATTATATTGTGTTAACAGCCTGTGTCATGTTCTAATTTGAGAGTGAGCTTACTTGTTAAGCAAATGTAAGTGTTTTGATACTCCAGCTTCATGTTGGCAAAGCAAAATTACGAACTTAATGGCTAGTGGCTATCATTTACCTAATCATTTAGTATTTACATTTGACAAAAAATTAAGGATCACTATAATTGTAGTTTTTATACTTATATCAGTCTATCACTACAATACATTAGTTTAGTCTAGCTTACGAAATGTAAGACTATTGTTATGATTTTTGTTAATTAAATTTAAAAAATAACTTTTTCAACAAGTCATGCTAAGGAATAATTTCAATATTAATTAAATGATTCACCTATTTAATATAATCATCATCATATTAATAATCATTTAATTAATTTCAATATTAATTAAATGATTCACCTAATTAATATGTAAACAAATCAATGAATTGTGAATCCTTCCTTGCACATAAACAAATCAAATAATTTACTTCACTTTGGTTGTTATTGAAACACAAAAATATGTGATAGGAAATTCAAAGGGTACCTTTCATTCAGATTGCATAGCACAACAATAATGGTTCGGTAAAGCTTTTTGGCGGATAAAATAGGATGCAACCTTGCATAAACATTATATTATATACATTATATTTAAAAATAAACCATACCTTGTACTAATTGCTTGGTCTGACGGTAATACATCCGTATATAATAGAGTGATTTCCCAGCCATTATGTGGATTCCTCAAGAAATATATTCTCATTTTACCATTTGTAAGTTTTCTAAACGAGATGGCCATAGGTACTATCGTGAAAAGTGAAGATAGTTCTTTTCTAAGATCGTGGACGGCTTGGCGCACCTCCGCCCAGCTATATTTTTTAGGAAAACGATCATATTCCGCCGCAGCTCCATCTCCTGCTTCTCTGATTTCCATATTCACAATTTCCATACAAAATTTTACTTAAAACAGAGACCTTCTCATGATGCCCTTTTTATGTTTAAAAACAAAGGCCCTCTGTAGTTATGATTTTGTTTTATATTTGATTAATATATTTTACCTAATTCCATGGTTGTGTATATAAATTAATATTCATTTTATTAAATAATTACGTGATAAAAAGAATATTTGCCTAAACCGAGCCAACACACTGATTTTTGACTTTTCTTGCCAAATGCCACAGATGACTCCAAAATCCGCCCTTCATTGTTGTGCGACAGATTATAACATTTAAATGTCAAACACAGCTGTTGAACCGAAATGCGTTAGCATCTATAGTAGTCTGTGAACCGAATAAAAAAAATGAATCACCTAAACCATGCCTAAACTTTTATACTGATCAGGCAGACGTCCTTTATCTATATTGAAGAAAAATTTTCCAACTTTTTTAAGCCTTATATCTCCTATATAGTAATTCGTAGGAGATAAATAAGGTGATTATAATTTATTAATAAAAAGTACCTTTTTATTAATAAATTATTTATTAATAAAAAGTACCTTTTTATTAATAAATTATTCGTAGGAGATAAAAGAAAAGGAAAAGTTTTCGCAAAAACCAAATAATAAAAATTCACAAATACAACAGCAGAGTTTGTTCAATTGGTTGATAATTGAAGCTCCATATCGCAAGATCTACTAAAATTTAAAAGGTAGGTTTTTTGATACTGCTATAACATAAATATTTCATTACAGTAGTTTAGCTACTAGAAAAAATATTGAAGCACAGAGAAAATAATTGCGTCTAAAAATCGAAAGATTTATAGTATTTAATATTATAATCATTATTTATAATGTTATTAGGTATTGCTAACTAAAAAACTTCATAACGCGAACGTGAACACCGGATATGACAACACTTTTTCAAACTACCGCAGTTCCGGCAACAATTGCCGCCGAACTGTCATTGAATGAAAACATGTCGATGTAGATATTTCCCGTGTTTTTGTCGCTTTGTCGTACTGTATTGAAATGGCACCAATAAATAGTGTGATACGGACTTGTGGGATATTTATTATATTATTACAAGTGTGTGTTGCAAGCGGAGAACCAACGGAACCAATGATAACGTCTTTAGAAATAGAAGCGAAGTCGTGTTTAGATATTAAATGTAAATATTTACTAGTGGTACGTGGTAGTGAGTTTTTAGGGCATAATTCCTGGAGATTAACCCCTACAAAAGGTCTTCGAGGTGATAAGTGTAATGTGATATATCCTAATTATGAATTAAAAGAAATTGAAACATCGCAATTATTTACGAAAATTGAATTACTAGTGCCGAAATCGAACGAAAAAATATATTTCTGCATGCGACATACTCGAAAAAAGAATACCCCGTTCAATGGTATATGGATTCATCAAGGTGGGGACTTGTTCCTAGATCCCGAGTATGATATCAAGAACTTAAATACGTGAGTAATTTTGTATAACTCATAAACAATTTTAATTTTGCGACACTGGAATATTTTTAACTACCTTCGAGTTTTAATTAAATCATATATAAAAATTAAAAAAAATGTTCTTAAGCTATTGAAAAATATGGATTTTTGAGTTATTTTTACAGATTGCGAAACGTAATTTCTTATAAAATGTATTTATTAAAAGTTGTAAGTATTTAAATTTCCTCTAAGAAATAAGTTGATTTTTGACTTAAAAATATAAATATCGAGATCGCCAACATAACTCGCAGTGATTATCCCAACGCTACTTTATGGTAGTGAGAGTTGGGTATGTCTGTAACAGCATGAAAGTAGGATAAACGCGCTCAAAATGCGTGCGCAGCGCGGCGCTATTCGTAATAGTGAAGAGTGAGATTTAAAGAATATGTTGGTGTAAAAACGAGAATCCAAACATTTGGTCATGTCAAAAGAAAGTAAGATGAAAAATAGTGAATGGCTGTAGACACCCGGAGAGACCTAGGACGACATTCTACAACCAAATAGCTTGCACATCCGAGGGTGGTGTTAAGAGTCTCCAAAACCGGTGTGAATGTATGAAGAAGTGATGAATGTGGAGGAAGCTAGGCAGGTATGTAGAGATAGTGACATTTGGCACTCGATACCCTCTGCTTTAAGCAGCAAGCACTCTGCCTGCAAGGGATCTGGTATAAAGATATTTGTGTATAATTATCGAGATTAAACTGGATAAATATTCATTTTACATCATTGATATGACAAAAACATCAAATCTCAAAAAATTAATAACTATGATTTACCTCATCAAATTTCAATGTTGTATATTTTACTAAACATATATTATGTAAAAGAATGCCCCACTATATAATAATAATTAAAAAATAGATTTAAAGTTGATCTATAAATGCTAAGTAATGTTTGCTTACCTCTCTAATGTAATTAAAAAAATATATTTGTATTGTATTTTTATAGTGTAAAAAGGAAGAAGTTAACTAAATTTCTGTTTTTAAATTAGAGTATGACAATGACAACCATGTTTGTTATGGCACAAAGAAAAAGTGTTTACCATGGAAAGCACTTGTGTGTTTGGGATAAAGAGTTTTCTAGGCATTTGTGGGGTGCCATTCGCCAAATTTTTTATAAAATTAATATTTTTATAAAATACATTTTCTAGTTTTGACCGCTTTATTGGTCTAGGGGCTACCATACATACCTAACGTCATCACCAAACCGCAAAGCTTGGGTTCAATTAATAATGGGGGCAGGCATTTGTGTGAAGCTTAGATTTATAAATTTCTGGGTAAGAGTGTTTATTAAATTTATTCTTGTAGCCATTTGTATATTTCTATGTATTAGTATTGTTGACAAACACCCATAAAGGTAAACTACAAAAGCATATAATATTTTCTTCGCAAAGGTTCATAAGTTGTTAGAGCTATTAACAAATGGTTTATGACAATATTGTTTATTTCCAAGATCTTTGCCAAAGTCGTTAATCCACATAATTTACTTCTGCTTATGCAACTTCAAATGTAGTACATACCATTTACATCTTTGGTCTCAGCTGCATGCTTTCCCATATAGAAAACATTTGACGTATTACAAGTCAACAACTCATCAAATAACTTGAGCAATGATGTTAAACAAAAGTATAAACTTGAGAAAAAGAGAGAGAGACAGTGACAGTGTCCGTCATGTGGAAGAAAGAAAAAAGGAAAGATGGACTAACATGTAAGGCTGTAGGTGTTCGGGGAGACATGGAGACATATTAAGTTGACATTGCACATTGAAATTGCTAGTGTTGTCAAGTCGTCAAACTAGTGTATGAAAAAAGTACCTTATTATTCCCAAAGAGATAGGCAGAGGTGTGCTAGTATATCCAGTAGATATACTAGAACACCCATGATTAGCCAAGGTACTAGTACCCTGATGTGATGTGTGGCAAGCCGGGCAATGTAATGCTTACTCAGAAGAATCTGAAAAACATTTAAGAAAAGCTGCCTCAACCTGGGAATTGAACCTGGGACCCTACACAGCTAACGGTCTTAATGGGCCACAGCCATACCATTACACCATAGAGGCGAAATAGTGTATGAGGAAAGTAATTAATGTGAAGGAAGTTAGGCAAGTATATAGAAACTTGGCACTCACTGCATACCTCGCAAGATAAAAAAAAAACTGCTCATTTTACAGTCATACGAAATTTTTATTTCAAGTTTCAATGTATTTTATTTTATTACAATAGGGCCAATTACATTTTCACATAAACACATGATATTAATATTATAATTTTTAATTTTGTTTTAAGAATTATCATATTTAATACTATAATTATTAAAAAACAAGAGTAACAATGTAGAAACAATTTTTATAGTGGTTTCATGGTGCATCCATTTTAAAAATTTTATTAATCATAAATTAACACTGGTCAAATGTGTAAGTCCGACTCACACGGGTCGGCCTCACTATACTCATTACCCATTGCAGTGGTAATACTGTGACTTCACTTTTTTCTCTAAACAGTCCCAGTATACCCGTTGAGGACCCATGGAAATAGTAGGAATTACTTTTCATACAATCGCATCCCAGAATAACCATTTGCGTCAACCTATTTTTCATACTGGGCATCACAAGCTATAACACCTTTCTTTTATCGGTGTGACATTAGATAAATATTTTTCCCTTTTATGATCTCAATACTCATTTTCGAAATTATACTTTACATTCAAGATTTTTGCCAACATACTTTACGTTCACAAAGACAGTACCTTCTAATTCATTTTACGTCGTAATTGAAGAGTCTAGAGCATACGCTTGAATAAAGAGTTTAAATTTCATTAAAAATTTAATGCTTCAAAAATTAGAAGGATTGATATAACAATATTATTCAATAAGGAAAAGAAAGTTATAAAAAGTTGCATGTGAATAACAATAATATAAAAAATCCGTCAAATTGCGAGTCGAACTCGCGCACGAAGGGTTCCTTACCATCCGTACTATTATAATTGCGAAAGTAACTCTGTCCTTGAGGAAGGACATAGGCTACGTTTCACTGCAAAAAAGGGGGTGGGGTCAGAGGAGGAGATGAATACCTGTATGGAATGTTTTGATGTGTTGAAATAACCGATTCGTTTTCACTTTACATTTGCCTAGATTTTGTTTGTATTGATGACAGGCACAGTAATAGGGTTCTGGTTTCACCCCTCAGGCACGAAACCCTAAAAACGGTTTAGCGGTTTAGGTATTGTGGTAATTAATCCTAATAAATAAATTTAATAATGTAAAAGCGATTGGAAAATAAACCAAGAACTAAAGGCATTTGAAAACCTCACTAAAGTGGATACACGAGGTGCGAGGGTTTATCACTTGACCTCGTTGGGACAATGCCTGTGTACTCGATACATAGGTATGCTAAGGAAACTCGACGGTTATATTTTATGCTTTTATATCTATATTCATCATACCGCCTCGTTGGTCGAGTGGCTAGCGTACACGCCTAACCGCATCAACTAACCGCGAGGCTCGGGTTCGATTCCCGACGGGGACAGACATTTGTGTGATGAACATAGGTGTTTGTATTTCCTTGTCTGGGTTTTTATTAAAATTATTCTTGTATATATTTAAGTATTTCTATATTAGTTTCGTTGTCTAACACCCATAACACAAGCATATAATTTGCTTACTTTGGGGTTGGATCAATTTGTGTAACTTGTCCAGTTATATTTATTTATCAATACAATCTATGCAAATATATAACGTTTGAGTGTCTGTATGTAATATTAAAATAACCGTTTTTTAATAAGTGCATATATAGTATAATAGCTGTCCGCCCGCGGTTTCGCCCGCGTGTATTATTTTAATAATACCTGAGACAACATTCAAAGGGCGGACATTTTTCCGACTTATAATACAAATCGCGTTAAAACATACCCTCTTTTAAATGTAGTCGGTTAAAAAGTAGCCTATGTCCTTTCTCAAGGTCTATCTCTGTACAAAATTTCATTAAAATCGGTCCAGAGGTTTAGGCGTGAAAGCGTAACATACATACAGATAGACAGAGTTACTTTCGCATTTATAACATTAGTAAGGATTTACAAGGTTCATATACAAAAACAACATTTTCTTAGAATTTTTGCTGTCTGTCTGTTTGTGCCCATTAATCTCTGAAACGGCTAGACCGATTTTGACGGGACGGGAGCCGTCTGCCGGTGAAAGGGCTGATGTTATAAGGAATGGCTTAGGCTACTTTTATTTTAGAAGTTCATAAAATAAAATAATAACGCGGACGAAGTCGCGGACCCAGCTAGTGCTATAATATAAATGCGAAAGTTTGGAGTGTGTGTGTGTGTGTGTATGTGTTGTTACGCTTTCACCCAAAAACTACTTAACGGATTTTCACGAAATTTAACAATAAAACAGTATTATATTTTCTAGTGTTGGTCCGAGCCTTCTGTGTAGAATAGGCCATCTGGCTCTCAACCGGGCAGCTCGTAAGAGGCGAACATAGGTTAGCAAGGTCATTCCCAATAAGATCACTGGTGGTAGAGTGCTGTGTAGCAACTCGCCCGGGATCCACCACCCTACCTGTTCCTGCCGCCATAATGACATTGTCGTGTTCCGGTCCGAAGGTTTGGATAGCCTGTAGACTACCTGAGAAAACGATAGCCGGTAGACTACAGAAAAAACTGATTTCTGTTGTCTGTTTGTCACCAGGCTGTATTTCAATAACCTTGATAAATAGAAAGCTAAAATATTCACAGATTATGTATCTCTCTACTAAAAACAAAATAACTTAATAGGGGCACCCGTGGAACAAACGTGACTTTGCCGTTTTTACAAATAATGGCGGTGCGCGTGTCCGATTCGCACATGGGCGGTTTTTATAATATTATGTTTATTGTTTAAATATTATATAGGTTGTTGTAAGACTTTTTGTACTAAATGTCGATGATAATGTACTATATACGAATTTGTATTTAATTATTTTAATTTATACATATGTTAGTAAAGTAATTATAATGCACATACATTGATGTCGAATGACAATGCAAAGCTGCCATTCGCATCTGGGTTCCAAGGGGTAAAATGAAAATTACCCGAAAGGTATAGATATCGGTACATATATATTATGTAGATTTGAACGCCCCTATAGTCACATACTCGGTGTGACTATGACGCAGAAGGTCGCGGGTTCGTTTCCCAGGTAGCGCAATTTATTCGTAATATCGTCGGCCAGTCGTGGGTGGATAAAGTATGTACTTACTACTTCGTACACCTTTTAACCGACTTTAAAAAAGAAAGTTATATACAATTCGACTGAATGTTATTTTTCTGGAAACCCGGGATTCGTGTCCGATATTGCGACGGGCTTGCCTCCTGTTAAGTACATCATAAGCATATTTAAGTATGTAAACTCAGCCTACCCCTACAGGGATACGAGCGTGACGATGTATATAGCGTACGAATTTGTCGTGCGTTTGTCAGAGCTGAATACTTACCTAAATCGACCTTTCCATGATTTAATAAGCCCTTGACCTGGAAAACAAAGGCTTTTTGTTAGATTAGATCAAGTATTTCCCGTGGGAGATATTAGTAACAAATTCAATGAAACAAATTATTTATAATTCTATTAAAACTCCTCAAAAATTGGCAGGAATTTTAATTTTTCTTAAAATGGCAACATTTATATTAGTCTTAAGCATAGTGATACTTGTTTATTTGTATTTCTATGGTATCAGGGTTGTTAATTTTCAAAAAGAAAATATAGCCTTAGTTTTTGCGAGGCAAAAAAACCACACGATGTTAAACAAATAAATTACATAAACTATTTTTATGGACCGATTATCATGAAAATTGGCATTTTTCCACGGAGAAGGTTTGTATGATATTCTCATCGATGTCACTTGCCGAAATAGGAGAGACTTGATTGTTTGTTTGTATTGAATAGTCTCTGAAACTACTGGACCGATTAGAAAAATTCTTTCTGAGTATTTCTCAAAAAAACGGTATATCTTGGAAATCAAAAGTGTGCCTCGAAATAATTAAAAAATTCTATATGATGTTTTTATTTAGTTATCCAAAAAAACAACACAATTGTGCAGAATGAATTTAACCCATAGAATAACGAAGAGTTATCAGTATAATCGTATAAATTAATTAATATTTAGATCTTTTTGAAATAGTGTTTTTCTACCTCTCATACAAAAACCTAATTGCCGCCCTACCTAACTCATGTGTTTTTACTTAATAAAATTCGATATGTAACGTAATTATTGTTAACTTTTTTGTATTATCGTTCTACATTAATGATAGTTTTTGAATCCCAGTGATTTTCTATGGGGTTTCTTAATAAATAAACTATTTAATGCAAAAATACAAAATGAGTCGCATGAGTTTACTTTTTAGTTACTACTCTTTAGTTACGCTTTACTTCTACTATACCATAATTTTTGAAATTCATTATTTTTTTACATAGAAAACAATAGCTTCATTCCGATGGTTGTTGGTCAGATGTCACCGCCATTACGTTTATCTTAAAAAATCAGTTAATACGTGTGTGTTTAGAGTACTTTTTCGAGACAATAAATATTATAACCTTTTCTCACAAAACGGCAAGTCTTCATTTACTTAGCTTTTGTAATACGCGAGATATGAACATTTAATATGCTTACATAAATGCAATATCAGCTTTTGTCAAACCATTGACTTTTTATAACTTCGTTTTGTCTAATATTTATTAAAATATCGTAACGTATTTTATGAATTTCGTTACATAACTAAAAAGTACAACATAAAGCTGAGTGTATAAAGTTACAAGTTACAGCCTGATTAAGCATAGTAATTATTACTAGATACTAATTTAATAAAAACTAGATCTTATTTATATATAATAATTTATATACATATAATAATTAAAAATATGATAATTTAATAAAAGAATTCGCCTCTGTTGTGTAACGGTACAGGTGTCGCCTGTTAAGACCGTTAGCCACGTGGGGTCCCGGGTTCAATTCCCGGGTCGGGCAACT
>DVZL01001645.1:0-17120 GCA_018236625.1 Lasaia peninsularis
AGTGTCGGTTTCTGTGAATTGACCTGCGAATTATTTAGCTGACCATGTCTTTCTTGAGTAGGCTTTTTGCAGCGGTAGCCGATATCCACGCGGGCGAAGCCGCGGGCGTCCGCTAGTTTTCAATAAATGTATAGTACATGTCAAACCTTTTTTTTTGGCAATCCCGTCAAATACTGTAAGTAATGATTGACGTTTATGCACGCGTTCAGAAATGTATTTTGTGCAAACTAAAGTTTCTGTTTTTGAAAACAATTTCTAAGATTTATTTTATATGGGTATAAATTTATTTATTAATTTCAAAATTTATATCTCAATTAGGTAACTTTATATTGTTCAGATAAACTGAAAAAAACTCATAAACCAAATTTATTACTGTAATTATTATAATATTATATTGCACTAGCCGACTCTTGCCCAATTTCTTAAGTATATTTTTTGTAAAAACGGACATGGGACTCGCGGCGCTCGGGGCGCAGCTTAGAAAGTGTGAAGTATTTCTTAAATTACTTACTGATATAGGGCTTTTCTAATTGGTCATCTACAAGCCCCATTTGGGGGTAATAGGGACCTACTTACCGAACATGACAGATGTAAATGAATTTTAATGTTCGTTTCCATATTTCCCTTAGATTTAGCTCTTATAAACAAACGATCAAAGTTACAGTTCTCTTTATAATATTTATATACTCGTAGATAGCAATATAGTTACCACTTCAAAAAAGTTGTCTCGGTACTGCTCAGAATCGCCATAAGGGATGGTAATATATTGTCCATAAGAATGGTAAGATAAGTAATACTCTAGATCTTGGTGGTGAGATTTGATAAAGTCCCTCATTACCATACTTTCGTTCTCCGAAAACGCAAACGGGCCGGGATAGTCATCTCTGTATATCGCCGGGTCTACTGGTCTCGATGTATCAATCGCTGGGAAATACTGTTTGGTTAGTTCATATTCTTTAAATTTAAGACACTTGTTCCAAATACTGGATTACCAGGAACAATGGAAAATATATTATGTAGTCCTTTGTCACTTGGTATACTTATCTGAAGATATGCCAGCTTCTGCTTGAATTTTAAGTGCGTATTGTATAACAACTGACACAATTACTTTTACCTCGTAACACCGTGGTTGTATAGGTCTCCTGTAAAAATAGACCACCTGCCTCTTTACCAGGCAGCTCGTAGAGCTTTTGTGTTTCTTCCCATATTCTTTGAAATTCTTCCACTTTTTCTTTACATTAGATTAAAGTTGGTGTTTCTTTCTATATTATTTGAAATTTTTCCAGTTCCATGGTCCAGGCTTCGTCAAATACAACAAAAACCATGATTGGTTTTTGTTTGGATGAATGAAAACAGTTGAACCTATTTGGGTAATCCTATTTTCGAGTTTTGCGCTTAGCAACACATATTTTAGAGATTCATTTTTTATTTATATATATTTTACTTACTTCGAAACACATAATCAAAATTTCTATTCAGATCTACACTTCTCCAATTCTTTCTCCACATTCGATCCTAAAAGAGTTATAGAATGACGCAAAGTGTATAGTAATAAAAACGCTCGACTAAAGAGTATAATAAATACCGTGCTTTGTGAGTATTCATAACCATCTGGATTCAGTACGGGGACGAAATGCCATTCATAGAAGCTAGCTATTCTCCTATGTTCAACGTTCGATGAATTTGTCGCTTTGAGTATTTCGTTTAAGAAGTATGTAACAAATGACACAGATATCCACTCCCGAGCGTGTATACCACCTTCTACAATTACTTTTGATCTGGAACTAAGCATAAGTAAAAAAAACATCGCCATGCCAATACCCTAAACGAGTAGGCAAAGGTATACTTATGCACCCACGAGTAGTCGAATTCATATACACGAGTCCGGGTTTCCTCACAATGTTTTTCTTTGCCGTAGTTGCAGAACCTCAGAAAACGTACTCTACCAAAAAATACTTTTTGATACATGGCGGGTCCAAAATAGGACTAGCGTAATGAAATTCCAAAGCTCTAACCTCTAGATTCTGTATCAAAGTTACGAAAGTAAAGATAAATAAATCAAGAAATGTACAGTTTATTATTTATCTGGCCTTGCTCTAACTATGCTACAAAAAGAAAAGCGATCAAATTAAATGTTACAATAAATTCAATAATATACTTTTGGGAAAAAACTGGTCAAGTGCGAGTTCAACTCACACTTGACAAACCCTTCACGAGGTTTCGTGCCATTTTCTGTAAATACGACAAAAATCACGTTTTTATACGGGAGCTACCCTTAAATGTTAATTTTATTCAGTTTTTAGTAATAATATAATTAATGGAAATATAATATCATCTGTGAAAATTTGAACTTTATATAGCTATGCCGGTTCATAAGATACAAGCTCGTGACAGACAAATACAGACAGCCAAACAGATAGACAGACGAAAAGCGAAGTCTTAGTAATAGGATTCTGTTTACACCCTTAGGGTACCGTACCTTAAAGACGAAAATTCCTCAAGTACGGATAGTGAAAAGTAAAATAATACTATAACTTACTTATATTGCCTTTTTTACATTTATGAATATCTTACCGTGTTTCCTTACTTGGTACTTCGATCGTCGCCAGAATTATGTCACGATTTCGTACGGATTTCCCAATACTCTCTACTTTAAGTACACCATGATACATAGACTTTAAATCATATAACCAGCTGTATATGTCCGTCAAGCGATAGTAATTTTTCCAGTTGAAAGATTTAATGTTCCGCCTCTTGTATGCGACAATAGTTTGACTATCAAAGGCTCTGTTATTCATTTATAAATTAATTATCAATTAGTAAATTAATAACTTCATTATTTATATTTTAATTATGAATTTTTACATAAATAAATCACTTATTTATAAATTAACGCTATCAAAAAGTGTAAATAGGGATAAATAAGAATAAAATATGGATATATATGTACACTATAACAATAATAATATTACGTTTTTTCAAGCCGTAAAACCGCGGTACAAGCTCGTAATTTGATTAGAAGCTATGGGACAACTAACCTTTGAATATCGTTCAAAACAATCTTGTATTTAATATTTTGAAGTAATGCCTCTTTCATAAAATCGTTTTTCTTCTCTGGCTCAATAACAAAATGTATAGACTTATGTAATTTGTGGCCTGGATATGTCCAAAACCTGGCGTTATATAAATTTTCTAAATCCGACAAAAAAGCTAGTTTTCTGTAAGTACCCGGTACGGCATGAAATAAACTGTGATTGTGATATTTTATTGATACACAATTAGATATTAGCAAACATATTACAATTACAAAATGCATTTTACGACTAATAGGACGTATAATTTGACCAAAAATATGTATATGTCAAAATATTAAAAAAATGTCATTTATTACTTTAACTTAGCTTTTTTAGCTGGATTGGGATGGATTAATAAAGGAATGGACGCAGTTTTATAACAATATTGAGCAAGATTAGCCAAATATGGCAAAATTTTTAATTATTTTGTTCTGTTAAAGTGCACATAAATAATATACATCCATGAATAAATGAGAATGTATCGTGCATTTTCTCGAAAATCTCACTCGATGAGTGTAGGTGAAATGAATTTACGGTAGGAAGCAGCATGGGCCACGATGTTAGTCCATCTACAACTATTTGGAAATTATACTACTAAAATACAAACGACCTCTTGTCGATACGGAGTAGTGCTTTCTCTTTCTAGACTGGATAATATCTCTTTTAGCGAGTTCCGTATAGTTGACAAAATTAAAAACAAGGCAGAGTTATAAGTGTGAGTTAGCCGGCCCTATGAGAATGTTATAGGTGTTTAACATTGTGGACATGTCTTTGCTAAAAGTGTATTGTCTTCATGCCTTTTACTTCATGCCTGTGACCAACATAGAAGCAGTCAACTAAATTTTAAACATTTTTTTGTTAGTGGAGTAATCTAATAACCTAATCGATTAAGATATTTTTATGGGATAGCGAACAGGCACACAGGTCTCCTGATGGTAAGAGACAACCGTGGCCTATAGACACCATAGATGTAAGTATGCCGCTGGCCTGTGGTCGGGCTGTTAGACCTTATGTGCAAGTCTACCAACTACCCTACCCTCCGGACCGAAACATGACAGTATCATTATGGCGGCAGGAATAGATAAGGTGGTGGATCCCTTCCCGGGCAAATTGCTGCACAGTATTCTACCATCAGTGGTCAACATGACCAGTTAACCTTTGCTTGCCTCTCACGAGCTGCCTGGTAGGAAGGCAGTTGGTCTATTCTACACAGAGAACCGCCATAATGACATTGTCGTGTTAAACCTTGTCCAGAAGGGATGAATTCGCCGCAAAACGTTTCATGCGAAATCATTCGTGCGTTAGCGAGATACTAGGTGCCAATACGTTGCATCGACAAGCATCGCGCGAATTCAAAATACGCGCATGAATCGCGTGCACTACGCCAGATCCTCAGGCTTCGACTCGCGTTTGATTCGCGAGTATTGCACGCAAGTCGAGATACTAGAGACGCTTTGTTGCTTTCAGTTAACGCACTAACTCCAGATCGAGTGGACATATTGAGGGAAATGGAGCCCCAAACTTTTGATACGGAAATGTTTATAGACAAGATAGATTAAAATTTGTCCCCAAATGCTCGAGTGTTGGTACGCTTCTTCTGGATACATCTGTCGCGCGTGATACGCGCCTCTTCTGAATAATATCTTCTGGAGGGTAGGGTCGCTGGTAGGCTTGCACGTCTGGCCTAATAAACTGTGCATAGGACTGCGACACATCTACAACATGTATAGTACATATAGGTCACGGTAGTAACTTACCATCAAGAGAGATGTGGAATTGTAGGCTTCCTTATCTCATAAAATAAAATTAAGAATTGGTCGTAGTTTTATGATTTCTCACCAATTAGTTCTTCCTATCATTAAAACGTCCGTGCTCATCATTCTATTCTCAGCTTGATAGAAACATTAAATTATATTTTACAGAATAAAACAGCTAACAAGTACATGGCTTTTCTGATAGGTGATAACCGTGGTCTATAGATACTGTAAGTGACGTAGCTGCGTAATAATTTTTTTCAGAAAAGAAAAGGTGGTAGATCTCTCTATCAGGATGATTGGTAGCACAGCACTCTGCGGTCACTGACCTTTGCTCACCTCTTACGAGCTCGATCGATGACTCTTACTATAAAAAAAATACCTTCACGCCTATTATCCCCGAAGGGATTGGCAGCGGTGTGCTAGTATATCAACGACTCGTGAGTCTAGTAGATATACTAAAACACCCACAATAAGCAATTCAGGAAGAATTTTTTACATTCACTTATAGAAAACTGGTATCAGAAGAAATAATACGATATAATCAAAATAGTTTACTAGCTAATAACAGAAAAAGCGGTAAGTAAACCGATTAAAATGCGAGATAATTCAATAGTATTTCCCTGTTCACGTAATGGTGTATATTTTGTTGGGGTTAAAAAGTACCACACACCATCCATTGTTTCTTTGCATGTCTCCATAATCTGAGCTGGCGGGAGAGCGAATCCAAACTGACCTCTATCTCGTAGTTCAAAAGTTATAACATACCTAAAAGAATAACAAAAAATTACACTATTATCCCGGTAGGGATAGGCAGAGGTGTGATTGTATATCCACGACTCATAAGTCCAGTTAATATGGTACTAGGGCCCATAATGTGATAGGTGGCGATAGGCTTGCCATCCCGGGCACTTTAATGTTTTCTCAGAATAATCTGAAAAAACATTGAAGAATAGTCGCCCGACCTGGGAATTGAACCCGGAACCCTATGCGGCTAACGGTCTTAACGGGCGACAGCTGTACCGTTACACTACCAGAGCCTAATATTGATATAACATAATATTTTTCCATAACATGTGTCCCTTTGTATGTTGAGATATGTTAACTTACTAGCTACTCCTATCTTTGTATACCACCATCCTTGACTACAATATTATCTACCATAACGTGAGCTGTCTGTCATTATAATAAGCCATCTCCTACAAAACTGAGTCTAAAGTGGTCAAGCGTAATCAGTATCTGTCTTAGATGCACGAGGTCCCGGTTACGATTTTCAAGTAGAGCAACTTATTTTGATTTTTTCAGTCTATCTGAAAAGCCTAAAGTTGTCTGAGATTGAAATTGTGTCCTAATTTGTGGCACCGAAACATATTATCTATACAAGTAAATAAAATTGGAGTGTCTCTATGTAATATTAAAACAACCGGTCTCTAGTAAATACATAATACGTATTTTTACAAGGCACATATTTTAGATTTTTTATGTGTCTTTCTGTTTGTACCTGCTAATCTCTGAAACGCCTGGACCGATTTTGACGGGACTTTTACTGGCAGATGATGTAATAAGCTTAGGCTAATGATATTTAAAAATATATTTTAGAAATGTATTAAATAAAATATTTAAATAAAAACGCAGACGAAGTCAGCTAGTATGATAGGACTATCTGGCACTTCGGAAATATAGTGATATGACGATATATATTTTTAAATTTTATCTCCTTTAAAAGAAATTACTTACGGCACGTTGAAAGCCTTTTTCACCCAGTCGCTACTGCCACCGGAACTATAGTAACCTATAAAATCCATTTTGATTTATAGTAATACTTAATAATAAAAAATATTACTGGACACTTTACACAAATTGATCTAACCCCAAAGTAAGCAAATTATATGCCTGTGTTATGGGTGTTAGACAAAGTTACCAATTCATAGAAATACTTAATTAGATACAAGGATAAATTTAATAAGCACCCATACCCGGAAATACAAACATCTATGTCCATCACACAAATGTCTGTCCCCGTCCGGAATCGAACCCGAGCCTCGCGGTTAGTCGATGTGGTTAGGCGTGTACGCTAGCCACTCGGCCAACGAGGCAGTCAAAAAAAATCCTTAAAACTTTTTCTTAATTTTGCCAAACCATCGGCTATGAAGAAAAGCTTACTAACGACTTCGAAAATTTGAAAAATGTTATAGAAGTTTTTTAGAACCTATTGAAAAACAGGACAAATCAGGAGTCCCATCCCGGCTGCAGGGTAGCGACCTACAATGTGTATTATGTATATTGGCCATAGTTGTCTATTACCAGGGGAGCACTGGGTTTGTTTTATGTATGTACAAAGCCTTATAAGGCTATGTTATCCCATAAAACAATGTGCTGAAGGTTTAGGGCTGTCAAAAACAAATGCATATTTAACGTGGATTAGTATAGCGTGTCCAAGAAATACGCTTTACTTACCAATAGTGTGGACCGTCAGACCTGGTGTATAGACAGAACCGTATCTTTTTGAAATTTTCATACTTGTTTGCATAGACTTTTTATACTGTAAATAAATTTTAATAAAAATGAATTAACTGTCACTCATGCTTTAGAAAATGGGTTTAAAGCAAAACTTGGGTGATAAGAATGTCGCAGCCATAAGTCTTAAATCTACCAAATAATTTAATACCCCATTTAATGTATTGCCTAGACAAATTTAATTATATTATTTAAGCGAGTTGGTTTAAAACAGTAGAATCTAACTAAACGGTTTAATCAAAGTTACAAAATAGGGTTATTTGCAGTCATAATTGCAGTCATGTTTATCTTAAATGGAAGTTTTGTTAACATTGATGGCAGATGGCAGGCTTACTATATGTGCTAATTAAACCTATTTTAATTTATCGCTTTCTTTCAGTATTTTATTAAATATTGAAAGAAAGCGATCAGATTAAAATATTGATCTACATATTAACGTGGATTACATGGATACACGAAACTCCAACAAATCTAATGTATCTATTTTTCAAATTCTTAGTATCCTATCCTTTTTTATGTGACAAAATATTTTTACTAAAAAAAAAAGTTTTTTTTAATTGTTTTTTTGTAATAGATATTTCCTTATAAAAATACCACGCACAAAATGTTTAATAGTAAAAATTGGTAACTCTGACTTAAATTAATTATTATCAGTAATGAAAAAGAACTCATTGGAGCCGAGTCTTGGGCCTCTTTCTTACTAAATACTTAGTTAATGTTTTTTTAATACTTAGATTATCGTAATAATACATGTTACTAGATGGCGCTGTATGAACATTAATAATGTAAATTTTTGAAAAAAGAAATTTATATACTGAACCATTTGATTGAACATACATACACATTCATATTTTCAAGCCATGTCTCTTGCGTAGGGAGAGAGTATCGAGTGCCAAGTGTCATGATCCCTATATACTTGCCTATCTTCAAATCAAACACAACGGTTTCTCTTGACGGGTCTCTTGACAACACCCTTGGATAATACACGAGCAATTTGGTTTTAGAATGTCAACCGGGTACCTAAACCCATCCACATTCCCATTGTATTTTTTGTCAATCTTTCATCTCTCATTCACTACTGTTGCAGTTTCTTTTTTTAGTTTTATTAAATATTAAAACGTGAAACTAGAAACATACCACTTCATAATAGTTATCTCTAGGTTCTTGACTATCACTATAGGGTATTATAATTATCTGGCCGTACGAGTGGAAAGACAAGTAATACCCAAGGTTCTTATGTTGGGATGTTACGAAATCTCTTATTGCTTTACTCTCGGGTTCCGAGAAAGCGTGAGTTCCAGGGTAAGTTTGTGCGGCTTTAGATTTATTGACACCAACAGCTAAAAGAAATTCAAAACTTTTAATCTATAGTGCCCGCCATGGGAAGCTATAATTTTTATAAACAAACACCTTTAACCAAGTAAATATTTTTACTGCGAGATAATATTGAACTGACCGTATTCAATCGAAGTAAAAATATAGACGGGGATATATGAAAGTAATAACCTTTTTAATTTAGTCTAGTATTATTTGACGACTATAGTTTGTGCTTCGTGGTACGGGGACGCGGTGATCACAGGGAATGCAAACCTTTGGTTCGCTATTTTAAAGTAAACGTCATTCGAGTTTTGAATACGCCCGAGTATATTTCATTGCTTTATTTAAATCGCGGATTTTATTGTTATAGTTAAATTTGTTATTTTTTCGTTATCACTGTGTTACTGTAGTTAATTTTATTAATTGTTGCCTTAATTTTATCATTTTTGTTTATTTGTTATTGTGTATAATGGAATTGAAAAATAATAATAATATCACTATTATTTCTTTTTTTCCACGGATGCTTACAGGAATTCCTTTACTAATAATTTATTAAATATTTAAAAAAATAAATACTTTTTTCTTTGACCCATAAGTTGGCAACTCCTGAACGTTTGTTTACATAGTTTATAGCTTATCGTGGCGAAGATTATAGATACAAATAAATATAGTTAGAGTGTCTGTGTGTGGTATTAAAATAATTTTACTAAATGTATGTTTAGAAGGCACATATATAATATATTATTTTAGAAGGTTTCGTTTTCTGTCTGTTTATTTCCGCTAATTTCTGAAACGGCTGGACCGATTTTAATGGGACTTTGACTGGCAGACTGCTGATGTAATAAGGAGTAGGGTACTTTTGTCAAATTCAAATGCAAACGAAGTCGCCGGCATAGCAAATTAAGAATAAAAACTGGCTAATCATGAGTCGGTTTCGCGCACGAAGGGTACCATCGTTCCATGTTCATAAATTTTAACGGTAAATAAATCGTTTTTAAATATTTTTGTACCATGATAGATATAATATGTACTCGTAGTATACAGCTGTCATCTGTTTATATTAATAGAACTACACATAAATTTCAATGTGGGTAACCCCCCAACTAAGTACCCCTACTTCAAAGTTGTCACGAGACGAATTAGCAAACAATCACGTTTGTTGTATGGGAACCCCTTAAATATTAACCTTACTTTTTTTAGTACTTGTCGTTATAATGGAATCATAAATATATCATCTACGAAAATTTCAACTGTCTAGAGATGACAGACAGGCAGACAGACGGACAGCGGTGTCATAGTAATAGGGTAGCGTTTTTACCCTTTGGGTACGGTACGATAAAAATACTCAACGTCTATTTTATTATTGTAATATTAATACTCACTTCCAAACTGATAATCGAAATTTCGGTTCAGATCTACATTTCTACAGTTTTTTCTCCACATGCGATCCTGGTAATAGAAACAAATATCATACATATAATAAATCTGTAGAAGGTTCAATTCTGTACATTGAAAATATTGAAAAAATAAATAGCAGGGGGTGTTACTGGATCGATACCAAACCCAAATGTGTTTAAAAAAATTTTTGTCTGTCTGTCTGTATGTTCAGGCATCACTAGTCATATAGTTCAGCTAGTATATAAATATTGTTAGTATTTGCTTATTTGTAAAGTGTGGAAATCTCCCTAAATATATACAAATAATTACAAAGTAGCGTTAGTTAAATTATTGATTTTTGTGTCTGGAATCGTCTTCATCCTGAATAAAATAATAGGTAACTAAGTATTAAAACATTTAAAATCTACAAAAAAAACACATATCATGGGCCGGGTGGAACAAAGTTTGCCGGAATATCTAGCTTATCATAAATATAGAACACGTCGACACATAGACTTCCTGTGCCTTAGGTATCCAAGTGTTAGTCGTTCTAAAAGCTTTTACCGTACTGTAGACGTCTTGTCCATTTCGATCTAGGTTATATCTTAGAAACTTCACAAGGATATGTAATATATGCACACTAGAATTTCAGATTGCCGATCAAATTTAGAGAATTTCAGTTTTTGTTCTGACTAGCCGTACCCGTGACTTTGTCCGCGTTTAAATTTTATTATTTTATTTTATATATTTTTAAAAAAACTTAAATAAAAGAAGCTTAAACCATTCCTTATTACATCAGCTGTCTGCCAGTGAAAATCCCGTCAAAAGTAAGTAGAAAGACAACAAACAGACAGATCTCTTTCTCTCTGTTTGTACAGAGCGGGTATAGACAGACACAAAAATTCTAAAAAATATTATTTTTATATTTATGCATATGCATTTATTAAAATGCGGTTTTTTTATAGATTTGTATAGATTTTAAAGTCTATTTAAGGGAATGTTAATTATTGAACTCAAAAAGATCCTAATAACTAATTGCTACCAATAAAGTTTATTAAAATATCTGTAAGTTTTTCGAAATGGAGACAGGTTCTCTTGGGATTTTTTAATAACTTTTAAATATCGAAAAAATGTTTAAAAACTAAAATACAGTTTTGTTTGGTCAACACTTCAATCTCAAATTTCAGAGAGTGATCTAAACCTTTGAAATGCGATTAAAACTGTAGAATGAAAATATTTTTATACAATTTGGTGGCCTAAACTAAAAACCAAACGTGTTTTTTATTTCGTTAAAATCCCGATTCAAATAAAATGCGTATAATAGAAAAAACACAAAAAACCAGGGCCGCATTTAAATTATTTTTCTAATAAATGGTACAATGTTTTCGTGTCAATTTAAATAAACTATTGATTATAAATAGAATTAAAATAGTTAAAATCAAGCACAGCTTATAAAAAACACAATAACCACAAACGAATGAAAATTTAAGAGCTATTTTGATTTTCAACTAAAGGGAAAAAATCACTAACCTATTTAAATTCACATATTTTTATTTAAAAATCAAGGACAGTCGCCCAATTTTCCCTTACTTAAATCCGATCGATTTTATTAAAAAACTTACGATCAATATCACCCAATAACATAAAAACAGACTTTTAAACCATTTTTTCTATATCTTAATAATCTATTTAGGTTGTTGTGTGCTTTTTTTCATATCCGATTCACTGAACTATATCTGAATATATTCTGTGAATTTTTCTTTAATAATGTAATGATACGCGCTTCGGATTCCATTGAGATAGTCCAGGCTCGAACTCTACCTTTATCTATGAGTTTTTTTTTAACTTAAGTACATTTCTGAGCGCTGTTACAGTGAAGAAAAACATTGCGAGGAAACCCGGGATTTTGCACTACGTGACATAAACGTGGCTAATCGTGGGTGAATATGTACATCTGTCTCTCTTTTCGGGGATTGGGTGTGACGATATTTTATTATCAGTATTATACAAGACTTAAAAAAACTTTTGAACCAAAAATTCTTACCATTTTTCTTTTATCACAATCTTCGACTCTGGCTTATTTTTTCACGTATTCTGTGGGCCATTTCTCAATATTATCTACGATTCTTTCTTTTGTATTCTAGAAGTGTAGTTGTATGATTTGTTGAAGAACCTACTCGACATTTGAGGACCATTAACATATATCAGAAACACAATATAACTGAGCAAACCGACTCCCAAGCGACAATAAATGTCATTAGATATTGTGTCGCAAACCTAATGAGCCGAGGCCTACATTCATGAACCTCAGAGACTCCACCACCACGTATATTATGTACTATGTGTTACATATGTATTATGTATATGAAGTTAATTTTCGATAGCTAGCGAGTATGATAATTGTCATGAATTTGAATAAATTTATTCTACTATCTATGTAGGTATCTATGAATTAAAATGGTAAGTCAAACATAACAATCCCAAAGTAAGCATATTATATGCTTTTGTTATGTTAGTCAACGATTTTAATACATAAAAATATATAAGTTTTATATAAGTATTTTAGCTCGACGTTACTTTATAGAAGTGAGAATTGTAAGTAACTCAAAACTCAAAAAGGCGAAAGAGCAGGAAATATTGAATGTGGATGGCGATAGATAGGTACCCAGGGAGACCCAGCGTGAAATTCCACGAGTAAAAAACTCGCGTATTATTCGAAGATGGTGTCAGCCGTCACGAGTCTCCGAGACAGCGTACCAAAACAATAATGAGTCGATACTCTCCGCCAACCCCGTAAAGAACATGGCATGAAGATGTGTGCGTATAATATTATATAAGTATTTAAATAAATATTTATTTATAATTGTTTATCTCTATGTCTTAATACCTTTGACTAATACATACAATTAATTATTTATATTTGTATTTGAAGAAAGAAAGTAAGTCAGTACCTTCATGCCTATTATTCCCGAAGGAGCAGGTGTCCTAGTATAACCACGACTCGTGAATATACTAGAACAGCCACGATTAAAAAAAGGAACTAAGCCAAGTGGCCGAATGTACCTTTTATATATTAAGTTTTATTATGTTTTAGTACTTTTTGTTATAGCGACAACAAAAATACATTATCTGTGAATATTTCAACTGCCTTTCTATAACGGTTCACGAGCTACAGCCTAGTGACAGACATACAAGCAGTGTAGTCCATTTTTATCCTTTGGGTAAGGAGCATTATAAAAACAATATGTCAAGCCGTTCTGAAGATATGGCGCAAAGGAAAGAGACAAAGTGATTTATGTTACATGTAATTTAAAACCGTTTTTGTGCAATATTTCTGTTTACTTATTTTTATTTCCGATTTAAAATCCAAATTAATTAAGAATGTAAAATATTTCACAGCAAACGCTTGTCTGCTAATCCCGCCAAGAAAACTCCGGCTTCAAGAAACAGAGTAGTTAGTAGTGTAATGAGTTTCGAAAGGAAAACGTACTGGCTTAAGCTTCCAGTACATTGACTTGAGCTTTAATCCTATTGTAAGTTGTAACTATAAAATTTACACTCCAAAACAATATTTGTGACCCCAGTGGGCAAGTGGAGTCGGGGTCTGACTTTGACGTACGAGGTCCCACGATCGATTTCCGGGTAGGGCTACTTACTTGCCCCATATACATATGTTATTACAATCTATGCAAATAAATAAAAATGGATTGTCTGTATGTAATATTAAAATAACCGCTTTTTACGGAAATATGCATGGGTGCATAATATGTGTGTTTACAAGGTACACATATCAAAATAATATTTTGGTCTGTCTGTCTGTTTGTTCCCACTAATCTCTGAAATGACTGGACCAATTTGATGGGACTTTCCCTGGCAGAGAGCTGATGTAATAAGGAGTAGCTTAGGCTACTTTTGTTTAGTTAAATTAAAACGGAGACAAAGTTAATTTGTCGTGGGCACGTATTTATATAAATCGTATAGCGGAGTCTTAGTAATAAAAGTACCTTCACGCCTATTATCCCTGAAGGGATGGGCAGAGATGTGTTAGTATATCCGCGGCTCGTAAGTCGAGTAAATGTACTAGAACACCCACGATTAGTCAAGGTACCAGAGGCCATGATGTGATAGGTGGCAAGCCTATCGTCACTTCAGGCACATTCCAATCCCGGGCAATGTATTGGCTTACTCAGAATCTGAAAAAAATTTAAGAAAAGTTGCCCGACTTGGGAATTGAACTCGGGACCTTAGATAGAGTAATATATACTAGAGTACAGGACTCTTTTGGTACTAAAAACTTGTGAATATTCAAATGATTAAAAATGACTTACACTTTTATTATCCGTCGTTCAGACCGTCTGAATATAACATACTAAGCCTTTAATAAAGGGAAGCTGTCCGACCCTCGAGCTGAAGTTGCCCTTTATTAAAGACAATTCAATGTGAATGGGACTTGCCTATCACATCTGAAGGTTCCGTACCATCGTCACGTACGCGGTTGCGTAATAACATCTAATGGGACAGATTTCATAGGGATCTTCGAGAAATGCTTTCACTGTTTGAACTTAAATATACTCAAAGTTCAAAGACATTTTTATATTATAACTAGCTGTGCACGCGACTTCGTTCGCGTTTGAATTTAACTAAATAAAGTTAGTCTAAGCCACTCCTTATTAAATCAGCTGTCTGCCAGTGAAAGTCCCGTCAAAATCGGTCCAACCGTTTCAGAGATTAACGGGAACAAACAGACAGACAAAAACTCTAAAAAATATTATTTTAGTATAATATGTAAAAAAAATATCTTCACGCCTATTATCCCCGAAGGGGTAGGTAGGCAGAGGTGTGCTAGTGTATCCACGACTCGTAAGTCCAGTAGATATACTAGAGCACACCCAGGGTTAGCCAAGGTACTAGGTATAAATTGTACCTTGCAAAAATACATATTATGCACTTAGTAAAAAGCGGTTATTTTAATATTACATACAGACACTTTAATTTTATTTATTTGTATAGATGTGAAAAAAGATTCTCAAGCTAAAGTTGTGTTGTACAAAGCTCCGCTTATACACACAATATATGTTACTGGTGCGTTGCTATATTCTTACAGGAATTTTAGGCCATGTGTGCAGGAGTATTGGCTATCCAGGCGAACACTGAGGCTATGACTATACGACGATACTACACCAACTGTGTTATGTTACAGTAGAGTTTTTATATACCTATCTATAATAATCATTATTTTGTGTCATTATATTACGTTCATCAAAGCCTAAATTAGTTCAACTAAAAGGTAACACGACTTTATTGACTGTTATGCGGTAAGAAATTCGCCGGGCCAGCTAGTAAATAAATAATATAGATTCGATCGACAAATTACACAAATTGATTTAACCGCAAAGTAAGTAAATTATATGCTTGTGTTATTATTTATGAGTGTTAGATAACGATACTAATACATAGAAAAACTGAAATATATAAAATAATAAATTTAATAACCACCCAGAACCGGAAATACAGACATCTATTTTATTTATTTATTTGATTCTTTATTGAACCCAGAATAACATAACAAAAATACTTAAAGATAATAAAGTACAAAAGGCCGCATCTCCTACAAAATTGATTTCTGCCAGCTGATCCGTAAAAATGAAACATAAAAAAAAGTAAACTCTATGTTCATCACACAAATGTCTGTCTCCGATCGAAATCAAACCCAAGCCTCGCGGTTCGCTAGCCCCTCGACCAACGAGGTGGTTTATTTAGTGACCATCAAGCTGATTTATTTGTTGTCAGCGATGTAATTCTCGTCTCTTAACAAATGGAAGACATTATCACCGTGCCTGGCTTTTGTATAAATTCATGTAGAATAAAAGTTAGCAAAAAGTTAAAGCGCTTACGTAGCGCCCGCAATTCTAACTCCACCGCTGTATAAAAAACGAACCATCCTGTATAAGCTATATAAAACTGTCTTAAAGCAAAGTTTTTATGAGAAAAGAAAAATTCTCCTTGTTTTTTATACATGTAACAAAGAAATAGGATGATCTTCAAAACAAATAGACGAGGATAAGAAAAATATGTTTTTTTAACAATCCTTTAGAGGGGATTATTCTAGATCATAGAGACCTATTTTAGTTTGAAACTAGCTGTGACAGCGACTTCGTCCGCGATTTTATTTAATCATTTTATTTTAAACATTTCTAAAATAAAAATGGCCTAAGCCGTTCCTTGTTTAATTAACTGTCTTCCAATGAAAGTTCCGTCAATTGGTCCAGCCGTTTCAGAGATTAGTTGGTACAAACAAACAGACAGACAGAAAATTCTAAAAAATGTTGTTTTGGTATATACCTTGTAAATATACATATGCACTTAGTAAAAAGCGGTTATTTTAATCCAAATCCATCCCAAATGCCTCCCAAACGAATTAAAAAAAATTCAAATCGGTCCAGCTGTTTAGGAGTTCAGTGACATACACACGTACAGTGGAATCTGCAGCGCTATCTGCCACGCTGAATTGTGTATCTAAATCATCGGCGCCACCCAAATGCATTTAAAAATATCGTTCAAACCGGGCCAGCCGATTAGAAAGAGTCCAGTGACATATACGGTACCATTTGGTTATACAACCCAAAAAACGTCATAAAACCAAAGAGGTTTTACACGCTAGAACTTATGCCGTAAACGTCTAATACAATAGCACTTGTTGAGAACCGTGGTCTGTTCTATCATCATCTTCAGAACGTTCAATAGCACCCACTCAGTAGAAGACCCTTCCACCGCCTCTTATAATATACTCAAAGAATTTTTATTCACTTAAAATTACACCAGAGAAACTTTCAATACTAGATCTTATTTGCTGCCTCTGCAATTTCTTCCACAATTACAAGTTGCAATGTTTGCTGTTTTTTCTTATTAAACTAGATATATCCCGTGGTTTCGCGTTAATTAGAAAACAATATGTTAAAAATATATTTTAAGAATATCAGACCATAGTCACTAAAATTAGATAGATTTTCTGAATAAGCATTTCATTGCCCGGGATTGGCGTGTGCCCGAAGTGGCGATAGGCTTGCCACCTATCACATCA
>DVZL01001646.1:0-17120 GCA_018236625.1 Lasaia peninsularis
AAGCTGGTATCATTATTTGTAAACTTGACAGATAGATGTGTCAATTTAGTCTCTGAGATGAAAAAATAGACTTTAGCACAACACTTAACCTACTAGTCATATATGACATCCATGGCCTTTTATTACAACCTTTGTTAACTTTTATTATTTATACTCTATTAATATTACCCATAACCCGTAAGCAGTGTTACCACCATTATATTACATAAATAAATAAATAAAGTTTGAAAAACTCAGGCGCAATTTTATCCTAATATTTCGACTTTTGTTTTTTCACAAGACTCCTTTGAAGAAGTTTGATTTTTTGCTAAATCTTTTTTTAGCATTGTTATGAATTAATTTCCATCATCATTATCCAGTATAATGTTGCAGAAATTAAAACTCTCAATGTAGTAAAACAATAAAATAAGATCGAAAATGATGACAAATAGTTATCGTCTATTTTTTATTAATGTTGTTCATATTATTTTTTTGTAGTTTTTTTTTACTTTACTGTGAGTACGCAAGATATTTTTACGAAAACATTCAGCTTGAATATTGCTAATAACAAAGTAGAACATCAAATCGTGTTAGATAATATCATGTACTTTATCTTTCAAAATAACCGGCGCGTTAAAAATAATTCTAAGACCTCGCATTCTGAAACATTACAGAAGGGCATTATATGAAACAAGCACTTGCGTTGCCTGACCTTAGCCCTTCACCTCCGGTCTAGCTTATTAGCGAATAATGTATGGAGTAATCCACATCAACAATACGATGATAATAATCAAGCTCAAGGCCAGAACTGTGTACATATTATAACAATTTGTTTAATCTACGAACGAGAATCCCTCAACATAGTCATTATTTTATAATTGTCAAATTCAAGGTAATATAAAAAAAGACATTTTTTAGAACACATTAATTTTGAAATATGCGTCAAAATACATTAACAGATATTAGAAAGAGGTTTATCGTGTATTTTATGTCACCATCTAACATTTTAACTTAATACTTGGTGCGTGATTACTAAAAATTAAAAGAAGCTCAACATAACATAGAAAACTTAGTAAAAAAATTGCTTTAGAAAAATATATGGCACCAAAATAATGGATACGGCTAGTACCTATTTGTAAGTATTTTCATGCGAAAATAATTCATAAGACATGTAGAAGTTTTGAATTAATATTAATTTAATCATACCAAAATATGTGATGATGAGTTTAATATTATATTTGATTTTCTTTAATGTCCGTTGCCACAACCACCTAGTTGGTTTATTAGGAATGTTAAATTTTTCACTGCATTTGCACGTTTTAGTGTTCATAATCTGTGTTGTAATTACAAGAACAATATTTTTGGTAATTCTCGTTCCACGTGTCATTTGCTAACGGTTTTTTAATAGCTATTCTCGTTAACGAACGTCAAAACACTACATTTTTTCAAACTTTGGAACATTTAACAAAAAAATGTTCTAGTATTATTATATTTTTTTACAGTTTTAAATACGAGTATCCGATTGTTTTATTCCTTATCGTAGTCACATTCACATCACTATATTATTATGTTCAAAAAAATTCGAAATTCTTTTTTTTTCGCATACGCAAAGATAACAATTTACACGTCCAATTCACTAAGAACAGTTCACTTAACTAAGAGTACTTATAAATTACACATAATCGGACATAGACCGCAACCTTGTCTACTATTTATTATTCAATCATAATTGCCACTGATGATCGTGATAATCCTTTTTATTTATTAATTACAGCTTATTAGACGTCAATGTCATGGACATCAATTGTCTATGATTTTACCCACATCTATTAACCAACGGTACCCTTATCTCAGGATAAAATGTAATCTAAGTAATACTGAGACTCAAAATTTGCAGGAACGAAGGGATCAAATTAAACAGCCTCGTAAACTTTCACATTTTTTTGTTCGCTTTCATAGAGAGATGCATCAGAGCGATAGTCACCAGTACCTGCACCAATAGATGGTATTTGAGTTGCTTTCATAGACTTGCAATATTTAACAAATTATATTGTAAATATTAACTTCATTTGTTAATATATTATATATATATCGAAAAGCAAAAAGGTTGATAAGAAAAATATATGTACAATTTTAAATAGAGGGATTCGTGGAAATAGCACAATCTAAATATTTTAAATTGAAACCTGCTTAAAGAAAATATTTTGTACACCGCCATCTATTAATCCATATGGAAAATTAATAAATATATAAATATATTAATTGTAATTACTACCCATTCCAGTTTTCATACACACAGCCTTGCTCTGACATTAGGCTATCCGTACTAAATGGAGAGATTTACAGATAAAAAAAATAATTAAAAAAACAAATAAAAAAATCTACAAACTTATTACAATATGAACCGTTGCCCACGTCTCAATGGCTTAGTTTGTGTTAATTCTGTTCCTGGGTTACAATTTATTAAAATATCTTGAATTATTATGTGTTTAAATCTCTCCAAAGGCACAATCTTTGAACGTTTTTTTTCTTATTCCTGGAGGAAAAATAGAGTTAAAAGAGCTAGACATGTACACACTACTATACATTATATATACTATATTTGTATGTATTTGTATGTGACCTAATGTGTTTGATTCTTTATTTGAAGGGGTTAAATGTAATTTTATTTCTATGGTACACTACGAATTTAATGACTGACTGTTTCCTTTTGTCAACGTTTTGAAGCATGCATGAACCACATTATAAATGACTAATATCTATCACCTCAGTGGTCAAGCGTAATCGGTGTTCGACTTTGATACCTGAGGTCCCGGATTCGATTCTGGTGTAGAGCAACATGTAAAAATGAGTGTTTTTAGTTTAACTGAAAAACATGACGTTGCCTAAGATTGGATTTGTGCCGGATATGACAGGTTTTGTCACCTGTCACAATATCGTCGTAGCTGCCAACCTATCTGGCTGGTTTAGTGTGTTATTGGTACTGAATTTTTTTTTTGTATTTTTTTTATATAATAAGGCAACGACCAAGCTCACGGGTCCCCTGATGGTAAGATATCAACTGAGGCCTATAGACACCATAGATGATGTAGATGTTGCTGTCCTATGGCCTGGGTGTTAGGCCTTTTTGAGTTTTAAAAAAACTTAAGAAAAGATAAATATCGTTACGCAAGGGATAGGCGGGTGTATATCTTTATGCAAGTCAGACATCGTTATGTTTTTCAGATAAACTGTAAGAACTCATAGAACTATTTAACCCGGGTGTAATCAAACCCCGGACCTCGCATCGAAGTCAGACATCAATTACGCTCGTCCTTTGTGGTGATAAGCGAGACATTACTTCTTGCTACATTGTACGTATGAAACCTGTTCTGGTTTTTAAAGTTGGTTGATTATTAAAATTCCATTGAATCTGACAAGAATGCTTTGAACAAGAATATTATATTGCCTAAAAGAGTGTTAAAATATAATAAAAAATCGGCCAAGTGCGAGTCGGACTCGCACGCGAAGGGTTCCGTATATGTATAAAAACACAAAAATCGCGGTTGTTGTATGGGAGCTTCTTACTTTTTTTTTAGTATTTCTTGTGGTAGCGGCAACAGAAATACATCATCCCTGAAAATTTGAACTTTACAGCTATTACGGTTTACGAGATACAATCTGGTGACAGATAGGCAGACAGACAGACAGTGGAGTCTTAGTAATAGGGTTTCGTTTTAACCTTTTGGGTACAGAACCCTTAAACAAAGATAAATGTATATCATTATGCGACAGCTCACAGCGATGCCCTCTGTTATATTTTTTATCGAATGACCAAAAAAGACCACTCGTCATATCTATCGCCATGTTCTTGTGAGTTGAATTTGCTGTTTTTCCGTTATCAGATATAACGTAAAAAGAGGAAGGGTCTTCACTTATCAAAATGAATCGAAGGCCATTCACTAACACATTCACTAATACTTCACTAATACACGGCGTATCATATGATTCCTTATTTATTACCCATCTTTAGAGTCCCGTACCAACGGGGACCTATTACTAAGACTCCGTTGTTCGTCTGTCTGTAACCAGGTTGTATCTCAGGAGCCGTAATAGCCCGAAAGTTAGGATTTTTACTACAACAACGCAAACTAATAAAACAAAATAAATATTTAATCTCCCAAACATCTAACGTAATTTATTGCTTGTTGTTATGCATATTTCGATCGCGGTTAATGGTCATAGATTTAATGTTTATAATTTAGTTCTATTCATATAAACAGAGTTTCTTAAAAATGATTTATGCAAGCTAGATACTGTTAAAATATTAAAAATTGATTTTTTTTCTATTTTTACAGTTAACGGATACGCAACCCTTAGTACGAGAGTCCTTGTAGCTAGCACTTGGCCGGTTTTTTTATATACGAACTTTAATAGTAACAAATACATGTTGCCTATAAATATCAAAGATGATAGTGGTACGTTGTCATCCTAACCTAAGGAAAGAGAGATGTAAGAATTGTTAATACAAACCGGAACTTGACATGGACACATAATGACGTCATACTCAATTGATCTCCTTATTAATGACTCGCTCAACCCATTTAGTGTAAACGCACACTAACATACAAAAATTGACCGCCTCAATGATCGAGGGATTAGCGTATACGCATAACGCCATAAGCAACCGGGAGGCTTCAGTTCGATTCCCGACAGGGCGGATGTGTGATGAACAAAAGATATCTGTTTGGACATGGTTCTAAAACGCGGTATGGTGGACATAGTGATAATGGTGGTAGTTCCTCTGTACGCTAACCAAAATTATTTAAGTATCTGTTATCTTTTTCTAACGAAATGAAAATCAAGAGAGATAGAACATTTCAGTCAAGTCAAATTAGTCAGAATGTAACTTGTGGGGAATCAAAATATTCCGAGGTATTATAGACTGTAAAAATGTCACATACAAAATTTACTAATCTGACAGGTCACAGGGCTAAAGTCTTTTGTCTCTTTCTATTAATTACGTTGAAATGAGATAGCAATAAGTCAAAATAAGTATAATTGGCGACAGCAGAATTACCAGCAATGACGACTTCGAACTCCCGCAGACTTTTAGTAAATATATATAAATATCGGCCGATTATAAATTTTGTAGGAGTTTCAAGCACATATTTTGTTATCTTTGAAAGGTCTTATATAGGATTTAACATTATTGATTTCAGAATTAATATATTAGGGAAAAAACTTTTTTATTAATCACCAAGGCAACATTTGTAAGCATTAGTAAGCAAAACCCAGATGACAGCATTTTATGAAAAATAACTCACAATTTTGAATTTGGAATGTACAAATTACATGAATACGGTAATGTAGTGCCTACACGTGATAAGACAGTTTAATAAGCCAGTTCGCCAATCCATTATTTTAATTCATTAAATATATGTATTCTAGCCCTTTCTTGAATTATTTTTTACAAAATGAATATGCAGACAGATTTCATAACGACAAAAACTACACGTCGACTATAGACATCAAAGGTGGTAATCGTGCGTTGGCAAACAACCAACCCCCCAGAAACTGGGATGCTAAGCTTCTTAAGTGATTTAACCTAAAGTAAATACGAGCCATGAATTTCTCTTTAATATAGGTATAATAAATATTTAGAAAAGATTTTTTAAACAAATTTGTCTCATATTTAAAAAAAAATATCACCCAGTCCCGGTCTTAGGAAAAGTATCTGTATACTGTCTGCCTGTATTATCTTATTGATTAAATATATAGGATTGACTGATTAATAATAGGCATTCTGCTCAATTTTCATACTTCGTCCAGAGCACAAAACAGTTACAAAAAAGATTTTTTTTAAATTTTTTTCTTAAGTAGTCGACGTTTTCTTTGTGTCAGCAACCTACTTGACGTATAATGAAGAGTTAGAATTAGAACCAATTTAATTTCGTGATTTGTATGAATAATATTATATGGTGCCAAAAATAAAAGCTCATACAGGAGCGCATTTTTAAAATATTACGAATTGGCTTACTGATCTATCGATTCTCGTGTAAATGGCGCATTATGACCAAATTATGATACCAGCGTCGCGGACAATAACAAAGGCCGGATGAATTATTCCAATGACACACAGAGTAAATAAAAAAAAACAAGTACCGCCATCTGTCGTCGACACGGCGCGAAAACCTGTCCACCTGTCTGCACAAATATAATTGTTAAGTGTATGCACATAAGATATAAAATATATTGTTAATTACATGCACCTATACCTATTTACATAATATACAAAATATTTTTTACTAATTACGTACAAAATAATTAATCATTTTAAATTTAAATAATTCACACCATCTTGCTACCACGCCATATTTTTTTTTAGACAGAAAGGAGCATAATCGGTTCAGTTTAAACACTATGCATTATTTATAAGATTTTGCTTTTAGACTAACGAGTAGGAGAAGTAATAGCCAAGTTGGGGTCATGTGAAACAGATCGCATGAGCACTTCAATTCATTTTTTATTGAAGCTAAATGAAAACAAGATCCTAACGATTACTTTTTGGTGGAAATAAAAATTAAGGGTCCCGCTATGAATTATACGTAATAAGGGCCCTGTCCTAGCTTAATTCGGCAATGAATTTTAAAACTTTAACCTCAATGACCGAGTAATTTAGGCTACTATGTTTATAATATTATCTCGATAATACTTGATTATTTGGGTTACAGTTTAAATGAAAGCAAACGTTAAATAATTAATTTTCCAACTGGGGAATAGTGATGTAAATCTATCGATACCTTTGGGGTTATTCGTAACAAGTGCTATGATAACTAGGTGGAGATGTTACAATTTTATTGTATTAATATTGTTGGTTGTATATGTATATTTAAGTTAGGAGCGGATCCAGATGCTTAACTAAAGTTATCAGAATAGTTTACAATAGTACAATAATTAAAAGTGTGTTTAAATTCGGAATTAAGCAAGATAGGATTTCTTTCTTTTTATTTTTTTTATTATGAAAACCGCAGTAATTTAAGGGTATTGAACAATTACTGTTCCATTCGTCCTAACAAGGATTGTAACCTTAAAATCTAGGTTACTAGATTTTTTTTCACAGTATTTTAAGGCATATGAGCAGACAGAATTTCTCTTGATAGATAAATTGTTTCCTGTGCAATGGCAACACATGAACTCTGAGTAAAACTCAAAAACAACTCTTCACATCTTGATCTAATTCAAGTATAAGCCACTGATAAAATATACATAAAAAAGTGACAAATTTAGAACTAATATTTTGAAAGTCGGCTAATAGCTTGCCACCTATTGACACGAAAGGCAAAAAAATTAGAAAGATAGTGGTTATTTTTTGTAATTATCCATTTGATTTATTAAAGTAAGGACAATCATTATTTTGACTTGTCAGATATTCAAACACGATGATTATAATCATAAAAATTTTGAAGGCGCTATCATCTATATTGTTTCCTCTTGGATCCGCTCCGGTTAAGTCTTATTAAAAGAATGTTATTTGGACTCAAATTACCTTACCCACTACTACTTGCAATCTTCTCGATGTTTTCATTAACTGTAATTTTTGAAATACAGATAATAATGTCGATAAAAATCTATGGTATCTTTTGAGCTTAGTAATGGCTAAATTATTTAAATTTGATTGTGTCCTTTCAATATCAAGCCTTGGATTTTTTCGACAATTGTCAGTGCTGATTTTTCTACAGATAATATATACCATCTACCTTACTGTATATCAGATATGGCACTTACACAACGCTATAACTACATTGTAAGAAATGAAATGCCTTAATATTAAAACAAATGTGCAAAACAAATTTTAATGGCATATGTATATTTAATTTACATATGTACATAAGATATTTAAAATAATGACATAGAGATAATCAACGTAGATTTTAACAAATATCGATCAATTGTATTTTTTTTATATTTATTAAAACAAAAAAAATGCTTTCATTCTCGTAAAAGTCCACACATAAAAATCTAATGGTTTAGGACTGGTTATTATACGTAAATATATCGGATATGCTCTTGTTGTACTGTCTTAAAGTCTACATCACTCAAGTAATATGATTACATTGAAGCAAGAAGCTAAAGGTATTTGGAGACTACACCCCTAACAACGAGCGGTCCCTAATATAAACATCTATCTCACAAAGACGGTTTGTCACCACTTTGTGCACTCCACAAAACTGGCCAAAAGAGAGGTTTGCCAGTCCAGAGTGAATTAGCAATACCACATATTATGTACTGCTTTTTATTAAGAGTGTATTTCCAGACAGTACTTTAGGCTTCATGCATTAAACAGTGGGTGATGGACTGATTAACGTTTAAAATTCGAACACGCTTCTACTTACGTTTTCAAACGAATTAAAATAGCCGACCCAAGTGTACCAACCTGTAGTGTCTACTGGGTTCCGTTGCGGCACTATGGAATGGACGTATCTAGCAACAAAATGCCCGAAGACCGCTTTCAAATCGGGATTGTGCATCATTTCAACGAACTCTGCAAAGTCCAGGTACCCGGAGTTGTCACGGTCTGCCAGCGCCATGATTTTGTCCACAACATTGTCTGGCAGGTCGTGGTCATATTCCCTTGACTCGATGATGCCTCTAAGTTCAAGATAGGATATTTTTCCATCGTTGTCTTTGTCGTACTGTAAAAATATATGTATAAAATGTATAAGGGGTTTACGTTTGTGTCGTAATATACCACGAGCCTCGGTGGCCTGGACTTCCACTTCGTTAGTCCAATCCCGCTATATACCAGGGGCGCGCACTCCATAGAGCACGCACTGTTTACGCTTTGAGACTGGATGTGCTCTGATATATCTAATTAAACTCTCACGACATTTCACTATCATGATCACATAATCGATTAAACTAAATAAAAACTGCTAAAAATTTATAAAAGAAAAAAATTATGTATCCGAGTACTCCGCCGCATACCCAGTGTCATAATCTTGTGTACGCCGCTGCTGTGTACAAAATTAAATTAAAATGAAATTTCAAATGCCCAACGATTTTATAATTTGTCTGATCAGTACCCCAAATTGACGAGAAGATTTGTGCCATCTGGTAGCCAGGACTTACCGAGTTACTTTTTAGCTTTTATTACATAACCTACATTATTTTTTTCTTATGATAAAACGGTTTAACATATTTTTTCATATAATTTATTTGTAATTTGTCTAGGGATATTTATTTACATAACTAAATTGGAATATTTTTTTTTTCATATTTGAATCCATCTCCATATTAAAATACATATCAATTGGTCCAACGGTTTTACCGGGAAAGCGAAACAGACGCCAATATACTTTCCAATTATAGTATCATCTCTAAACTATGCTCGCAGACCAGCGGTTGCAATGACTCAAACCTGTTGACGAGCCATTGTAAACCTTAAAATCTAAGTCGGAAGATTCAAAGGGTCCACGTCTCGGTATAACTCATTTAAGTCAACAATGAAATTAATCCAGTTGTTAATCAGCTACGCCAATAGTTTTACCGCTGATCGAAGTTTCTATTGAATATCTAGTAGCGTAATGGTACGCACTTCGAAATTCCATTTCGGTAGTTAAAGTTCGAACCCCGCCATGTACCAATAAGTTTTTCTAACTTAAGTACATTTTCTGAGTACTCATCAAATAACTCATCGGTGGCCCAGTGGTACAAGCTTCGAACTTCCATTTCGGTAGTTAAAGTTCGAACCCCGCGATATACCAATAAGTTTTTCGAATATAAGTACATTTTCTGAGTGCCCCTACGGTGAATGAAAACATCGTGAGGGAACTCGGGATTTGTGGCCGATATGGCGACGGGCTTGCAACCTGTCACATTACGGGACCTAATATCGTCGGCTAATCGTGGGTACATATACTTCTGCCTACCCTAAGAGGATATGAGCGTGACAAAACAAAATGACTACAGCAAATTTCTCAGCATATCGGTGAAGAGAACACAAGTCTAATCCCTTGTGGGGTAGCCAGAGAGTGTAGACTGCAAAACTGCCAAGTGTCACTTTTTTCGTACTTGCCTAGCTTCTTCCACATTAATTCATCTGATCGTGTCGCTCGCAGGTTGAAAATTGACGGAATAATATCATAAACAAACGAAAAACCAATCCAAACAAAGAACGATGTCTACAATTAACACCAAGGCTACAATTCACTCCATCATAGTATACAAGGGTTTGGCGAGAGAGCACACATTATAATCTCATGTGTGAGTTTCCCACCCAAAATGTTATCAAAAAGATTACTCGATCGTTGATAAAGGTACTTGAGTATCCAGTATGAATAAATCAGCGATTTATAATCGAATTCAAAAAGGTGACGTTCTCATTTCGTCTGTTTTTTTTTATTCGCATGTTCGTTACTTCGTCAATTTCCAATGGGTTTTAATGATTCAATGATTTGTAAGATAGGTAATAGTCCAGAGTTTGTCGTAGATAAATATTATGACATTTGCAATTCGTTCAGTACTTTTTGAACAAAAATTTAAGTCAGTTTATGCAGCTTTACTGCTTTTAAATTATTAACATGAATGAATAATGTGGTGTAACGGTACAGGTGTCGCCTATTAAGACCGTTTGCCACGTAGGGTCCCGGGTTCAGTTCCCAGGTCGGGTAACTTTTCTTAAATGTTTTTCAGATTTTTCTGAGTAAGCATTACATTGCCCGGGATCGGAATCTGCCCGAAGTGGCGATAGGCTTGCCACCTATCACATCAGGGCCCTAGTACCTTGGCTAAACGTGCGTGTGTTCTAGTATATCTACTGGACTTACGAGTCGTGGATATACTAGAACACCTCTGCCTACTGCTGCGTGGATATTAAGCGTGAAGGTACTTTTTTTTTAAATAGTCGGCCAAGTGCGAGTCGAACTCTCGCACGAAAGGCTCCGTACGATAACATTAGCATACTATCGCCTCTGCGGTCAAGTGGTATCGTTGTTCGACTTTAACGCACTATGTCCCGAGTTCGATTCCCGGGTAGGCACTACCCAAATCCTTCTTATTAAGTTTTTTCAGTTTATCAGAAAAACGTCACATTGCCTGAGATTGGGTTTATGGCCCATGTGGCGTACGGATTTCGGGGATATGATCGTAATATTTATTTAAAAACTAGCTGTGCCCGCGACTTTATCCGCGATTTTATTTAATTACTTAACTTTATAGATTTTTAAAACAAAAATTACCTAGAAGCCATTCCTTATTGCATCAGCTATGTAAGTCATGTCAAAATCGGTCTAGCCGTTTCAGAAGTTAGCGGTTACAAATAGGCAGACAGACAGACAAACAATGTTTAAACATTTTTTGGCATATGTACTGACCCCATGTACTGACATGTCATATGCATTAATTAAAAAGCGTTTATTTAAATATAATATACAGACACTCCAAATTTTAAAATATTCGTATTGATAAGAAGATTGTTATGAATATATGTATTAAGAAATAACTACTTAAGAAGGATATCATTACGACACATGTATACATATTGAAATAACGTGTAATAAGTACGTCCGAACACGGACATCGCCATAATATATGCAGATTGTAAACAGTGTGTTCTCTGTTATCACTAATGAAGGCCGCTTTATAGTTTAGCTATCACAAGAAAAGCATGATAAATGTGACTAACAATAATTATTATATCATACTTATTCCGTACTATGTAATGGCGATTATCATTTAAGGTGGCGGTGATTAGAAAACTTTTTTTAAGTGATAAGACAACGAACAAACACACGGGTCTCCTGACGGTGCGTTATTATCTGTTGTCGGGCTGTTAGACCGTATGTGCAAGTTAACCGGCTAACCTATACTCCAGAACGGAACATGACAATATCATTATGCCGGCAGGAATAGGTAAGGCGGTGGATCCCTACCCAGGCGAGTTGCTGCACTCTCACAGTGGTCAGTTTAGTGGTTAACCTATGCTCGGCTCTTAGCTGCCTGGTAGGGAACCCGGACAATAAATCAGTATTTGTTAAACAATAATTACGTTAAATTACCATTTTAGTTTATGATAAACTACCATGTTTACGGTAGAAAGGATTACAACTAAGGGTAAAAATTAATGTTTAGCAAATTTCAGAGGTAGCTTAATTATTTGCTACGTTTCATCTCTTTACTTAAGAGGTTTTCGTAGGTTATTATAGAATCTAAACTTGACTATATTGTATGTTTTTTGTCAATTTGAACATACTTAACAGTGTTTAAATTTTTTTGCTATAGAAATACTATTTTTACACGTGGTTTTGTTTGTGACATAAGTTGTAATGTGACTACGTCATTGCTACCTATACGGACGGAGTCGCAAGCAACAGCTAGTATTCTATAATTTAGTAATAATTATGTAATTTTATCTTCCAACTGATTGGTAAATTTACATATTTGTGTCGCTAGTTAGAGTAAAATGATACATGTTTAAAAGGGAAATTTAAAAAATCATATTCCAATGGTATGGGGAAAGATTCAATTCAGATTTAGTTGTGATTAATAGGAAAAGAAACGTGTCAAATATTTAATATACAAATTTTCCTTACAAACTGGTTTGTGGTTAGCAGCTTGAATGGTGGCATATCAAATGACGTAGAATGCTCCATTAACACGATACAAGAATTATAAATCCGTAATTGTATGAGTTATTAAAGTAATAAAGTATTACTGGTGGTAGAGTGTGCAACAACTCGTCCGGGTAGGGATCCACCGCCTTACCTATTCTTGCCACTATAATGACATTATCGTGTTCTGGTAAGGGTAGTTTGAGGGTAGGGTAGCCGGTAGACTTGAACATAAGGTCCAACAGCTCCGACCACAGGGTAGCGGCGCACCTACAACATCTATGCTGTCTATAACTAGGTCGCGGTTGTCTTTTACCATCAGCAGACCCGTGTACCTGTTCTTATCCTATAAAAAAATAGACATAGATCTAGACGAGTAAAAACTGGCTGCATTTTTAGAATGTCTTTACATCCGTCGTCTGTACTTAGCCGCGATTACTACCGAAACTACTGAACCAATTGTGACTATCTACTACTATTACTATACTATTCTCAGAAAAAGATTCTACTTATATCCTGTTCAACTTCAGGTGTTTCAGTAGGAGTGAGGATAAAGCTAAAATATAAACTTGGCTATCATTCTTTATCGTCTTCCTAAAATAGCCTCCGATCACATGTTCTATATTTTTTATTACTGAAGTAGATGCCGTTGATTTGCTTTTTTTACTAGCCAAGGAGTGCATGTCATTTTTTTGCTCAAAGAAGTCGGAAAAAGCTGCAGCTGATAGCTAAGGAGACGGATGATACCTGAATGGCAGCTGGCTATAGTAGTACAGGACAGGAAATTAGAGGAGGCCAAGAGGCACACTGAGATATATAAAATTGTTTCTTTATACTATTGTGATGTCGGAATAAAAAGCTTTATTATATATACATTTGTGACCACCAAAAACAATTGGTCTTAAATTTTATTTACAATGAATATAAAATAATAAAATTGTCACGCTTCAAGCTTTGAGACTCTTGTGTCTATCAATAAATTGAGGTTAATTTACCAATTGTTTAGATACTCTTCTAAGAACTATCCATATATTTTAAAGTATATTACTCATAGGACAGAACAATTGGTGTCCAAGAAATTCTATACTGTGAGTCACATGCACACATATAAGCTGTGATAAGACTAATCAGTCATCTTAGTCATGTCATAAGTTTTAACTTTATTGAAAAATAGTCTTTTATTTCGCCCATAATCATAGTGATATAATAGTAAACAGATAAAAAAAGTATCTTTATACCTATTATCCCTGAAGGGGTAGGCGAAAGGTGTGCTAGTGTCCACAATTTGTAAGTGCAGTAGATATATTAGAACATCCGTGACCCGTGATTTCTAGCCAAAGTACTAGGGCCCATCATGTGACAGGTGGCAGGCCTATCGCCACTTCGGTCACATACCCATCCTAGATAAAAACCATAACTTTTTTAAAGTTAGATAAACAATTGATAGATCTCTTTAAACCTGGAAATATGATAATCAATATGGTTATGGTTTTCACCGATGCACACATTATTGATGATCATCTGACAAACTGAAGAACTCATTAGAACAAGTTGCGTTACCTGGATATTGCACCTGTGATCTCATGCATCAAAGTCGAACACTGACTATACTCAACTATTATCATGAAAGAATAAATACAGTGTGTCAATATTAAATTAATTATAATGATAGATAGTAATAACAGCATAGAGCCTTGTTTGTTTAGCGCTTTTTACTTCCAATCCATAAATCCAGGTTCAGGTTTTGCCATTAATCAATAATGATTTATAATTTTAGTATCTTTCTCATTCTCTTAGAGGGAAAAAAACAGCGTTTACAAAATGCCTGACCGTAAAGCACATAGACGACTCTTCTTAAGTGTATACAACAATTAAAATAAGAGTACATTTGCTCTAAACAGAACTTAATATTTTCCATATAACACAACTATAAATTTAGTAACTGGACATTAGTTAGAAATTTTATGGAACATTTTACAACACTAATGTTAAAAGCATTTGTGACTCAAGCATTGAATTTGTACTAATATAATCAGCTAATAATAGACTCATGGGAGAATTCAATACTGTTGATTACATTCTACACTAAAAGTGTACCAATTCTACTAGACAATTTTTAACAGTAAATCAGTTTCATCAAACTTAATTAATAGACAGATTATGATGAAATTTATTTATTTATGATTTTATGATTATGAAGAAGGTTGCATTTTTATAAATGTTTGGTATGAAGAGAGTAATTAATGAGGAGTATGCTAGGCATATTCTATATTTTTTATTGGTGTTTTTTAAAGTTCTACAACTTCTTTTTGCATGCTGCACTAGGGTATACTTTGACTTATCTGCAAGGCACCTAGCATATTCGAAGACTTTTGCTAGATCTGGCTTGTGCTAGGTTTCTATTTATGTATTTATAATCTCATTGATCAGAAAATTTAATAAAGTATGAGTTGATAAAAAAATATCTCAAAGTATTTCTACAAGTTTCTATAATTAACCTTAAAGCTGAACTTTAGAATTCATAATGATGAAAATTCACTAATAGTCAACAATAGTAACTATTGATTAATATATTAATTGCCAGCAATAGGTATTTAGAATTATCAATTATTTTTACTATTTGCACTATTTTCATGATACTTCTAAACTCTCTTTTTATTTTCAACCTCTTAGTTCAAATAGTAATATTAATAAGTAATATTTTTATTTTATTTCAGATATCATTTACTTATTGAATTTAAAAATGACATGTTTTGTAAAGGTAGCATACCTTTACAAAACATGTCTTTTAAGTCTATTAACTACAGGCAAGAAAGAAGAAACTTAGTTTAAGATAAGAATAAAAATATATAAGTTATAAAATATTATATCTGAATAAGTTTTACTAATAAAATTATTTTAAAGTACAAACCTTGTTAAATATTCTTCTCCAATACAAGTCAGATCTGGTAGGAGTTAGGGGCACAGAAACCGTCGTCTCCCTTTGACCAGAAGGCATCTTTATATAAAATATTGACCGCGACTAACTGTTTATTTATATTTGCACTTAAAATTGTTTTAAATGGAACACACAAGTTCGGCTATCTCATAAGTCGAACACCGATTACTCATGATCGATTTAAAGGCAAGTGATAAGATAACGGAACTTATCCCGACATATTGTGGTTAAATAAAATGTCGGTTCGATCAATCAGCTAGGTATAACACACCGTAGCCTACTATTAGCTAAACGCTAAAATCACAAAATTCACAAATTGAAACTACATACAATAAACAACAATGACAGCTGACAGCTAATTGACACTTTGGCAGCATTAGAAACTTTACTGTCAAATGTCATCTGTCATTACAATTTTCAAGTGTTCTCAAAGAATTGTATCAATTTCGTTGGTACCTATTTTAGTTTTGGCGTAGTTTTTTTTTGCAGATTGCTTATTTCTATACTTCTTTGATAGTTTTCTTATACTTCTGACTCAAATTAGAGTATATTTTAATTATTTTATTTACTTTGGTTTAGGTACTGATTTATTTTAAGATTTATAAATGATATAAACTTATAAAACACACAATAAAACCAATTGCAATTTTTCATTTACTCATCTTCATTGTTTATGTCTTTACAATTATATGTACAAATCAATGAATAAATATTGTATTTACAAGCCGTGGGATTCGACGAAAAATCAAGTAAACAGCAACATTTCTGTCATCCGCTGGGGTCAACCACTAATACTTCTTCTTCTTCTTCGCTTATATTATGGCTTCCCATTAATACGTCTATAATTTTTTTATTTGAGTTTGACGGAAGTATAAATAAAAAAGCGACAACCTCTACTATTAAAAATTGTCCGATGAAGAATAGAATTGTAGATATAATGATAAACACACACTTACATAAGATAACTATGTACCAACCACTATTATTAAAATGAATAATGCTTCATGAATGTTTCTCACTACCTAAATTTTGGGAACTTCAAAACTTTCAGTGTGACACTCACAGAGCACAGAATCACCGCCTCACTCCCAGGGGCTGCATGGCGGTAATTCTGTGCTCTATGGTGACACTCATATAAATCTTAGTACTCTTTTTCTTTATACTACAAGAAATGAATGAATATAAAAAATGTTGAGTTATTAATTCTAAGTTTTAATTCTAAATTAAAACTCTTATTTTAATCAGGCTTTAATCAAGACTTATAAGTCGTTATTTTATTATTTCAATATGATCAAACTGAACATATGTATATTATCGATTAAATATTAAATGATTTTTTAATCAGATAATATGTAATAGCTAATTAAGTTGTAAAAAATATTGGAAGAATATTAATTTAGGATGTATATCCTAAACAGAGAAAAAATATTATAAAAAAAATAAGAATTGACTCGTTGTCGAGTCTTGGCGGGAACGCGGAATGAAGCGGATCACTGTGAGATATTATTTCTCAAAAATTGTGTTTTATTTGTAAAGATGGTGGGGTTTTTACCATAAAACGTTTAATAATGTGCATCAGTGGAGATATGTGATATCTGGCAGTGAAAAGTGTC
>DVZL01001647.1:0-17119 GCA_018236625.1 Lasaia peninsularis
AAATAAGTATTACTGGACAAATTACACAAATTGATCTAACCCCAAAGTAAGCAAATTAAATGCTTGTGTTATGAGTGTTAGACAACAATACTAATACATGGAAATACTTAAATGAATACAAGAATAAATTTAATAAACACCCAGACCCGGAAATATAAACATCTATGTTCATCACATAAATGTCTGTCCCCATCGGGAAATAACCCGAGCCTCGTGGTTAGGCGTGTACGCTAGCCACTCGGCCAACGAGGCGGTCAATAAATATGATTTATAGTTTTGATTGTATTTCAAATAATAAAACTGATCAAATTTAGTCATTTGTCAGTGGTACTTTTTGATAAAAATATATGACTAAATGTGGCTTTTAATGTTGTACCTACTTGTATTTGTTTTTTAGTTTCCTACGGAAAGGGTAAAAATAGAACCCTATTACTTATATTCCACTGTCTGTTTATCTGTCTGTGACTAGACTGTATCTTATGAACTGTGTTAGTTCACAGTTGAAATTTTCACAGATTGATGTATTTCTGTTTCTGCTATAACAACAACTAAAATATAGAATGCAAATATCTAAAGGAACTCCCATACAATGTGAGACCTGACCCAACCAATTGGTATGTTGCTATCCATATTTAAATTGCAATAATAGACAAGGAATTATTGTTTAATATATTCTTAGAATATTCAGTTACATATTCACTTAAAAATAAACAATTTAATGAGATTGTATGTATAAATCAAGAGTTTTTGCCATTTTATTGAATATAGATACAATGTGGAATTCTTGGTGTGCAAATTGCACTCGGCTGCTTTTATTGTATACTTTTTTATAAACCCGATAATAAATTTAAACAATAGTTTTTTGAGTTATATTTAATGCTGAATATTTTTTGTTTACTCAAATGACATGATAATTTTAATTGAAAGTCAGTTTTTTGCTGTTTTACTGCTTTCTAATTATAGGTACAAGAGATATTATCAATTAGTATTGACTAAGTTGATTTTAGTATGATATTAATAGATTAATAATTCAATTGATAATAATTTGTGTGTCTTAAGAATCGACATTGCCACAATATATCTATAATAATCAATTATAATTTAGCAATTTTCAAGTTTTTGAGACTTTTCTTTCTTTCTGTGTTGTGGCCACTGTCTTATCTGGTGTAAAGGGTAGTTTAGACCTGCGCATTAGGTTGGCACCTTCAAACTTGCTACATGTATAACTGTTCATGGGTGGCATGTTTTTCCTACCGATAGAAAATTCATCTATTTGAATTTTTCTTTATGTACACATGTTGCCTGATTGTATTGCCCATTTTAAATGAGACCTTGGTTCCGAGATATACAAAATTATCGTTCTAGTATAATAAATTATCTCAAATTCGAAAAATCAAAATGACTTAATAGCATAATCAAAGAATTCTTTCCTTGATATAATCTCATAACATTACCCCATCTTCTAACAGCTTGGTCACACATGCAATAGTGGTGCTGGCCAGGCAGGCATGGCAAAGACGCCATAGACGATAGATGTAGGTGCATAGCTATCCTGTAGCTGGACTATTAGGCCTGATATTCAAGTCTATATTTAATATTTATTTATTATATAGTCTAAATTTAAAGCTTTTTTTAAATGAGTAAGCAATAAACTTATAATTTGTAGGCATCAAATATTAATGGCGGCGGCGGTTGTTGTGGAGTTTTTTGATATCCCGGTTTTCTGTATAAAAATATATTATTAAACAAGAAAGTCATGGAATTATTTTTATTGGTGGTCGTAACAGCATATTACATGAAGATTCATTTACCCGGCGCCGCAATGGCAATATCCCGTCCCAAGTCCGCTCAAATTCAGCCCTTACTTATTCATGGCATTCGGCGAGTTGGAGCCTCCTCCTAAATATCAGAACGCGTGCAGGCGTCACTCTAATTTACTCTTGAATGAAATAGTGTAGTGAGTCTGCAAGTGGAATCATTGCTTCTGCAGGCATGTGTGCAGTGCAGTGCAAGTTGATATATGCCTAGTACACACTAATGTTTGTTTATAACCTAAATAAATTAAAAGCAAAAAAACTTAAAAAAAAGCTTTTATTACTTTTCGAGTTGCTCTCAAGGAGCCTTTTCATTTGATACCCATTATGTAGAAATGCTTTAAAAACTATTCCGCCATCTTGGTTGGTCCGCCATATTGGTTTTAGAATGATGTCATGTACCTTGTCATCCAAACTAAACTTGTATACAAAATTTCAGCTCAATCAGATGAAGATATCTATCTATCTACTTCAAAATTGAACTCTAAGAGTCCACCCGAACATACAAAATTACGTACATACATTGCAAGCTAAATAAAAGCTTTTAAAATAGTTATAAAGGATCATTATAAAGGATCATTGTAAATATTCAATCGAATTTGAATATTATTTATCTACGCTATTAAAATTTTGCATTATCCAGTACTAATATGGTGTATATTTCAACTTCATTATAATTGAAATTTGGGACAAAGTTGAGGACAATCTTGATACGAAATTGACGAAGATGGCCACTGCACTTAGGGATGTTCATTCAAACTTAAATGTAAAATTATTTAAAAATTTAACCGCAATTCTGATAAAGGAAGCAATAAAAAAGTGTTTATAAAATTTTCAAAATTCCAATCTATATGAAATGAAAACTAATTATATGTCGACATATTTTAGACATTACATTAATATTCCAGTAGAAACTAATAATTCAGAAAGTTTTCGTTCATACAATTTGAAAAATAAAGAATTTAAATACTCGTGTTTTCAAAATAATTTTACATTGCACTCTTTCTACATACTTTAGAAATCCATTTTTAAACAATCTCTTTCCTGATTAAGTCGCGCTATTTGTTTTTTGGCGGAAGTTTGCAAAATAATAATTTTATTTTTGTTTAAAAATAGTATTTTCTGTGCTCTCATTCGCACTTATCGTTACACTTGGAAAATAAATGTCGACTTTATAACGAGAGTAAACGGTGTTTTACGCAATCGCGATGTTGAGTTTTAGTCTGCCTCTGCAGAAGTCGTAATTGCGGCTTCTATCGCTTATTATTCAACAATAAAGTGATTAATCGCGTCCCGTGTCACCGCATTTGTCTCTCAAGAAACTCATACTAATCCTGGACTAAATCATTACCTGGACAGACATAGCACCAGTGTTGGCACGTGGACCGTGTGGTTTGATCTAAAAAAATCACTAGAATTCGTCAAGTCCACATTTTATATGTATAGTTCAGGTTTTGTCTAGTTTCAATAGACAGTGGGCTGTCGACCGATACGCTACCGGTGTCGCGGATATTTTATACTTTATTGATCAGAACCGTCAATATTACCCAGAGCGTGAACCTAAATTGATTATTATGAATAAACCATTTATTTAACTGCGTCGCTATTATTATTCTAGCGACATTCAGTCCAAAACCAGCCTTTATTTTACTTCTTTAATAAGTTTCAATTTTACGTGCATACCTTGCGTTTCGTTAGAGTGTGTATTCTGTTCGTTGTTATACTATTGCTTATTCTGAGGTATAACTATTTTTTTGGCAAACCATTTAAAATCTAGAATTAAAATCTGTATAGAATTTAGTACAACTACCATCTACGAATTATTTGTAAATTTTTAGTTTTGCTTGTTAATATGTTAATAGTCAGATTAAAATATTTAAACAATCATTCGAGATAAATTACTAAAAGGAAACGACTTTTATTTTAATTACTAATGAATGGTCTGATTATGATCAATATATAATGTGACCAAACAGAACTCTAGTTCACAAACCTAAAAACAATCATTAAAATTAGTTCATTCAGAAAGAGCTTTGAGTGAACGCAAATAAAAATTACAGTCGTATTGCGATCCTGCTATTTTGCAGCCAATTGAAAAATCAAAAGATATAATTCGCTAAGTTATTGGTCTTCAAACTAGGCAAGAGATATAAACTTGGAGTCGTAAAAGTAAGGAAATTTCCCTTTCGTCCTTTCAGGCGGTTTGCTCTATGTGTTTAACGACTCGTTTGACGACTTTGCTTTACAGACGTGGGTGATTAAGGTGTTGCCAATAAAAACCTGTAATTATTGCAAGGTTGGCCGAATTTTAACCTCGTTTTTTCGTTATTTTGACTTAAAAATTTTTGTAATGAATTTAAGTTTTAAAATAACATCTGATGTCAAATCTAAAATGTCAGTACTCAACAGGGTCCTTTACTGATTGTATGTTTGGTAGCCAGTAAAATTACCAACGCAAAAATCTAAATACAGTAGCCTCATATTGATAGACTAAGGTCTACTAAGACTTAGGCCTATCAGGAGATCCATCTCCTACTTTGATATTATAGATGTGTAAGTTTGTTAGTGGGTGTGTGTCGACGTTATACTTTTACACAAAAACTACTAAACGCTATATATATGGCTTATACATCAGAATAACATTTTTAACCGACAACAATAAAAAAGTATGTTTTTACGCGATTACCAGGGGAGCCCAAGAGGGGATTTAGGGAGTAACTCGCACCCGTCAGATTGTGATATGGTAGATACCATCGTTAAACACCTCGATTGCATATTAAATCTCTAAAAGAGAGTTCCTGTTTAAATTTGAAAATATACTTGAAGACTTCGGATTAAGATACGATAGGTTAATTACATGCCAATAAGTATATATTTAAAAAATCTGGCAATTTGACGGCGATGAAAATGAGTGGGAGGATCAGAAACATTCATAAAACTAGTCATCTATGTTTAACAGTCATTATGGCAGACAAGCTGATTTTTCCTTTATCGAAAACCCATTAAGCATGTACACTATTAATATCTGAAGCGCTCGCGTAGGATCTGATGTCTGTATAATTTTTAGCCACCCTCCCCACCCTATAAATAAAAATGTCACGTGGGTTTTTTTCCACTATCTCTTGGACAAAAACCAATAAATCCCCATGACGCTCGAGTGACTACATTTTTTGATTAGTAGGCTATAGCCTACAAAATAAAAAGGCGCAACCGCGGTCGGAAAACTAATGTTAAAATAAACAATGCTAGTTGTGAGACAGGATCTTGGTACCAGCACGAGGTCAAGGATGAGTGGGATTGGGGACACGGTCATGGTTACGACAACAAACAAATATATCACCGAGATGACTGTGTGCCATTTTCCTATGAATATAACTAAGACGTTATAACATACCGTCTTATGTAATATTACATAGCTGGTTTACACAATATGTACGTAATATATGATCTTTCTAGGTAGGTATATTAAAAATTTTAAGTTAGCTAAAAGTTGTATACAAGCAAAGGCTTGTTTAAAATAAAAAAAGTATATTTTTTTGTTCCATTGTTTTTCCATTTGTTATTATACCTTTATATGCTACTGTAATAAATAAAAAATATTTTTGGTTTATTAAAAACAATGACTTGTTTGATGTTTCTACGTCACAAGTTATATTTCAATGACCTTACATTGCTTAATTATTTTATAAAGATTTGCCTATCATTCTTATCTTCGCCGCGACTTATTGTTTCGGCTACCGTGCACTCTTTACTGTTGTATGAGAGGGTCTAGAATTCGACCTGTCGCCAGTCCTGATAGTGACAGGACAAAAATAAATATTTTGAAACTCCCGCCAAAAAAATAGAAGTATATTCACGACATAAGGGTGGAGCCACCATCTATTTGTTATGTCCCGACGGTGCTTTGTAAATTGTAATCCATGATGTAATTAAAATATAGAACATTCTTTGTATCCTTTAAAAATTGGTATCTATACAACTAAATAAAATTTACCATACTATACCTAAATAATATTTTTTTTTAGAGTTTTTGTCGCTCGGACCGTTCGTGTGTTCTCACTAAATTTCTGAAACGGCTGGATTGATTTTGACGGGACTTTCACTTGAATATAGCTGATGTAGCTTTAGCTGCTTTTATTTAGTTAAATTCGAAGGCGGATAAACGCGGTAACATAATATGGAAACGTAACATATCGTCAAAACTAGTTACTACCGGTAGCACATTACTTAGTATACATTATAATATTAGCAAGTAGCTGTTGACCTACAAGAGATGTTCGCGGTGGCATTGATTGGTTCGAACCTTGCGGCGGCGTTCGCTATCAGTGGTGATAACAGGCGTTCGCGTTATCACGCGTCTTTATATATTTATGGCCTATCGCCCAACCGCTAACACCAGCCAAAACAATTTGTTATGATTTTTATTTACTCGCCCGATTGAAAATGTTTTTGCATAAATTGAGTAACTAATATAACGGGTGGGTTTTATTCCTGGCTACTTGGAACATTATAGGGCCTCTGGTTTTCCACCAAACATAGATATACATAAGAGGGGACATTAGGTGATAGAGATTTCCTGCCTTAATATATGTTAATATTTTTTTTCTATATGTTTAAAAATACTGTGTCTACTGCGAAATATAATTTATATCCTTTACATATTGCACTTGAGTTCGAATAACGTTTTAAGTTTCATAGTGTCATCCCAAGCAAAACATTGCGATTGGCAAGCAGAATATGGAATGAGCGTATGTCTTTTAACTTCATCAATCAGCTGTTAGATCCTAGATCAATTCTACTATCAAATTGTGTTGTATCGGTTTCGGAATGTGACGAACCCATCGGCCGCCGGTAGTAATTAGGAGTTTAGGTTACTGGGTTAATCGACTAGTGCAATGTGTTATAACTAGATGGCAGTGTATTGTTGCCATGTTCGTGTTTACAATTTAGAATAGCTGGTAACGATGCACCAGTAACATTTATAATTTTTTTCTATATTATAACAAAAATAAATATACTTTCATTAAATTACACCCCTAACCTAGATCTGATACCAATACTGTAGTAGTATTGCTAATTAACTCTTGACTGTCCAATCTCTCCAAGTTGACTAAGTCAAATGTATGTGTCTATAGGCCACGTTTCTCTCTTACCACCACAAGACCCGTGTGCCTGTTTGCTGTCTTATCCCATAAAAAAACTTCATGATAATTACAGAGATGTATCGGCTAGCTAATCCGAGGTTTTGGTTTTTTCACAAAGTTCATTTATATTAGTGTGACGTGTGAAATGATTGTCCTTATTTTATATTATGTTCTTGTGTACGAGGTGGTCGGCCTTCCCTTTTAGAGTGGAAAATCACTGTTACGTCCGCGCCGTCGTACCGCAGATATGACAACTTATCAGTTCAGTCACTATATCTCCCCGCGAATATTACATTGCTCTGTATCGATGTTTTGTAACACACGTTTTACGCCAGCGCTATCTTTGTTATCGGAAATTTTTATTTTAAACCACCTCTCAACTGTCATGCTACCTAAATAACATATAATCACTTTGATAACTACTTGCTGTGAAGACTTACTAGAGACAATTCGACTACACTAACAGGGCTGCTATGAATAAAACTCTTTTTATGATCCTTTTTTTAACTTGCAGTGTATGTATGTTCGGGTGGAATTTTAGAACTCAATTTTGAAGTAGATATCTTCACCCGATTAAGATGAAATTTACAACAACCACGTTTAGTTTGGATGACAATGCACTATAAGGTACATAACTTTTTTAACGCACTTCTACAATATGGATATCAAATGAAAGGTTGTTGAGAACTCGAAAAATAATGTGACGTAATTCTAAATGCAATATGGCAGACCATCTAAGATGGCCGAATAGTTAGGTACTTTTAATGCCCTACTATAGTAAGTATACTTTATAGAGCGAGATTCTTATTTTTTGAGGCTTTAAACAAAAGCCTTTTTTAAAAAGTTTTTTACTTTTAATTTATCGTCTTATGTGATATTTTTTGTACTTTAAATACATGTTGATCAGTTCGAGGTCTATCTGTATTTTGCAACTGGTAGTAACCTTAAATCTACACGTTTTACACGGAGGAGGTTGTCAATTTGACTGTATTTTTTATGGTTCATATTATGATGAACTTCTAGAACTTTCGACTGGGTGAGAACAACCGATTTTAATGGTTCTTTTTTTAAATTAAAAACGAGAGCTTCCTGTGTGGTTTCATTTCAAATTGGTTTAGTTTTACACATCATAATGAAGTTGAAGTCGGTACTTTGCAGTTTTATTATATTAGTAACTTCATATGTGGAATTTTGTTATTTGACCCGTTATTTGACGCCAGTGATTTGTTTTGGATGTGGTTTTCGTTGTGGAGACTTCATTGACCAACGCGTAGTTCAAAATATCTGTTTTATATGATTTATTTAAGCAATCATTAAATTTACGGCACCTTTTTTCGCAGACACGAAAGTCTTATGTAATTCTTATTTACTTGTCACAATTTACTTTTAAATTACGTTTCACTTCGTAACAGAAGTATCTTTATGAGAACTGCCTTTTCTTACACCAGATCTTCACTAAGAATGAGTGACTAAGATTTATATATACATGCACTTTTTATTATTCTTTCAAAGCTTCAACAAACTTTAAAAGCATTCAAAATTTTCAACATCAAGCTCACTATAGTTAACCCTCAGGTCATTGGTTGTTGTGTATCGAGTGTAAAAATACTTTCGCGAGTAAGTGTGTAATTTCGCCCACCGTACATTTAAGCTTATTATAAACGTCAGCGTCAACGAGAAGCCCTTGACCTCGAGATGACTGCATGAGTCGTCCTTTTTGTCCCGTTTTATCACATACATATTCTGGGTCAAGGTGTTCATTTGATGCTTCGAGGAAAATTTGTTCCGTTTAGTGTGATGTTTTACTTTCGGTTTTGACTGGTTTGAGGTAAAATATCGTTGTTTGACAAGTAATGTTTATAGTAATTCAGAGGCTAGACTATCCCGTCTGTGTTTTTAGATTAGATGATAATAGAAGAAGAATAAGATAGGGTTCGCCAGAATGACTAGTAGTGTCACCGCTTTGCCTATTCTTCTTATTTTAATGCCACTGATTCTATTCTCATTTGGAGAGTAGAGTAAACTTACACAGATTCTTAAGTTATATGGAATAAATCTCATCATCAATCTATAAGTGAATTTTTTATCATGAAATTTGTAATGTAAAATAATTTATAACATGGGATGACAAACAATTGAATAGTTTTTCTGGCGGTAAACATACATCATCTGTGTCTGTGGAAACTAGATGATGCATTGCCAAGCTGATGCAATGCATCATCAAGTTCTATGCCTTCCTAATCGGTGCACGAACGTTGTGTCAGCAGATATAATACAGTTATCAAAACCCAACCTAGCTTTAGCTACGATGTTTGTGATAAATAAGTAGTCGGCGTATATATTCAGCAGAGATAACTACACGGGGTTTAAAAAAGTTCATACTCTTACTCCTGCGCTGAGACTTAAACTTTATACGCATTCTCTGATAACTAATCAGTCCCTAAAACATTATAAAGGACAAAAAAGTATTGTTTTAAGTGTCCATTATGGTTAAACAGTTGTGGGCCAATCGTGGTGGCGGCCACAGATATGTAGGCCCTGATAAGGGACCCTTTACATCTCCCCTGTGACAACGTGGAGGGCACGCCACATTTAACGCTTCAACACAATAAAAAAGAACTTTTGATTAATTGCTCTTAAATATTTTTTAACTGGTCTTAAACCTTCATAATTGTTTTTTTTTCGGGCGTATTTATCGTACAATTTTATTTCTGTTGTTTCAATCATATTTGAATTCACATAGACCCTACAAGCCTTTCTGGTGACGCGTCTTCTAAAATTTACCACCGGATCGAAACGCGGCCTCTCACTGCGTTTTAACTTTCATCATTTTAGATTGGATTTTTATACGAATTGTGCAAATGAAGCCTTACTAGAATGTCTAATGTTAAATCTGTCGTCACCTACTCACTAATATGTCATGAAAATCATTTGATCCGTTAGCTCGAGAAAGCGGAACGGTCTTACTTTCATTCGTTATCAACAAACTATGTTCGCCACTCATTAAGTAAAACTTAACGCCGTCTCAAACTGACCTCATTACGCTAAACCAGCATATACCCAATGACATGACTGATAATTCTTCAACAGCCCCGTGCGATAACACACTCACTCCTACTACTATTTTATTCATTTGAATATACGGAACCCTAAAAAACGTGTTCAGTATCGATTCTGATTGAATGGTCCGTTTAAAAAGTCCGTAATATGTAAATTAGACATATTTTTACAAACCAGCACCACCACCTACAAAAAATAACTTTGAAGATGATTAGATTTGCGTTTTAAGAGTGTGAAGAAAATTCTAAAACATCATGTTAAGTAACTTGCGTAAGTTGTTTTTTAAAACATGTTACCATTATTTTACACTTTTAAAACTAAAATTTATTTATTTACGAAGTTGGCCTATGTCGGTTAGTTTTAGTTTGGAGCTGCACAGAAGTATGTATTTGGGTTGCGTTTGCACCATGAATCAGTGTAAGATTGTCGAGCGGACATTGCGCAATAAGGTATTATGCGTTCGTAAACAAGGGCCTCTCGATATAGCGTCGGAAACTCGGTCGAACTGCGCTTCACTGTGGGGCATATTTTGAACGCTTTCACTGCTTGCAGCGCCCTCTGCGCCACCTCCCACCAGTTCCGCCAAGTCGCGGAGTCGATAATGCGATCGGTGAAGACTATACTGCTTAAATAACTTCGCCTGCTCGATGTTCCTCGACGTCCAATTGACTGCAATTACTATGTCGTGAGGGTTATTATGATGTATGTTTTTATTATCTGTTCTCTTGTTTCACGAGTCGCTATAATCTAGAGCTCAGATTATGGCTCAGTTTATCTTTAGACTGGTGAGAATAATATTGAATAAACGTTCTAAAAAATAAAGGTTCTTATTTGATATCGAAAAATAAAGCGAGTGTTCCAAATTTAAAACTGTTTGAAATTAGAATAGATATTTTTTTTTAAATATTAAATACTTAAATTTAAATTCTGACTGAATTTTGTATCCATATAATCTGTTTAATGATTATCTGTACATACTGTTTAATTTATATCATCTTTTGAATATTATATTTTCTTTTGTCTTAAGAACTATGTAAAACTTAATACCCCCTGCATTCTCTATTTGAAGCAAATAAAGGATTTTAATTTATTAGTAGGAATTACTGCTAGAACACGTTAACTTTTGTAAGGCGATATTAAAATTACAAAACAATTGTGAACGTCTGGAGATGTTTTAATATTTATGTGTGTGTATATGTTTTATTCAATTACGTCTCAGCGTCTGAATACAACAAGGCGCAATTTGGTTTGAGGAAGTAGTCGGGAACGGTTTTAAACTATTTAATTGCGCGGGCGACATTGCATATAGTTATAGTGGGTTCGTTGTCGAAAAAAAAACAGACATCATTTCCCTAGTATCTCAGTCGATTCAATGACATAAATAAATAAATATCGCCGCGCTCATATCCTCCCAATAGGTAGACTATCTCGGAGGGAGAGGAAGGGGAGGAAACAGTAACTTACCCCTCCGGGATAGTCATATGACGTAATAGGTGTAGTAAATAATCCAATCCTAGTCTAATGTTATAAAGAACAAGTCTCTGTAATCGAGAATCGTACCCAGTATCGTAGAAAGACCCGATAAAATAATAGCAAAATTCTAATTTTTTGCGACATTGCTAAGTAGACGTCGATGTTATTCTACTATAAGTTTATTTTTGACCGCCTCGTTGGTTACGATGTTGGCGTACATGCCTAACGCCGATTAACGTAAGGCCGGGTTCGATTCCCGATGGAGACTTATTTGATCTGATGAACATAGATTTCTGTATGGGTCTGGGTGTTTATTAAAATTTATTCTTGTATATATTTAAATATTTGTATGTATTAGTATCGTTGTCTAACACTCAACACAAGCATATAGTTTACTTTGTGGTTATATGAATCGGTGTAATTTGTTCAAAGAAATTATTGTTTGTCAATTGCGCCGTAATGTAAATTGAATTTACTCCATCATCTTGATTAACAACCTTCCGAACTGCGCCGTGAGCCTCTATGGTGACACGAAAACAGCTTTTAACGCACCATTTAGTAAGTGGTACATGGCTAATAATGACTGACGCAAGAAACTTGATTGTTCGGCGACACACTTAGCGCCGATTGAATATTCAAAATAACATCTAAAACAAGATTCCGTATCGTCAAATATAAACTGGGCTAATCATTTCATTCCGTGAATGTGTCCGGGCCGTAATGCGTACGTACTACGGCAGTAAAAACACCAAACAACCTCGGGACTGAAGTTTGCGATGAGCGTCTCTTATTTTACTGCGCCCTTTGGGGTTGTTGAAGTTTATTGTCGTTGGTGTAATGAAGACCTTTGAGATTAAAACATTTGCAGAGGGAAACACTAGTTAAGAAATCGTAATTTTTAGGGTTCTGTAACCAAAGTGTAAAAACGGAACCCTATTACTACGATCTTACGGAAACCTTCGTGTAAAAGTTCGACTTGCACTTGGTTGGTTTTTTATTAATAAAATGGAACGAATAGTAAATTTATGGAACGTGTTAGTTTAAAAATAATGTTTTATACCTTGTTTGTAATCGAATGTTACAATCTGCTGACGCAAACAGATTTTAGTATTTGCCAACAAAATAGGTATGTCATGGAGTTGCTAATCGTGTCTCCTATTACAATAAATACATAATTTACATACAAAATAGCATATAAACTTGCATTAATGGCGTTCAACTAAACTTATGTGATGGTCATTTATTTACATCCTGGACGATTTTTATGAGATTGTATTGCAAACAGGCAGGTTGATTTCCTAATAATAAGAAACACACTAGTTATGCTCCCTGAATTGCTTTATTACTTGCTGTGCATTTATGAAAAATCCCTATATTTTAATTACTACAACTTAAAGTAATGTGTGTAATTGTATGAACTTATTTATTATTTTATTTATTTATGGGACAGCGATCAAGTACTCGGGTTTCCTGGTGGTAAAAGCCTATAGTAACGGTTATAAACCTTTCAATTTATTTTACAATTTTTTGCGGTTCTAATATATGATTCTGAGATAGTTGACGTTTTTTTAATTCCCGTTATTTTTAAATGTTAGATCATATAAAAAATCTCCATGCGATATGAACAAAAAAGTGTTTTTGTATCAACTATCCTTTCACAATGGCGAGTAAACATCTCTTACATAACGCGCCTAAAAAACTAGGGCAAATCCTCAAAATTCTAGATGTACGATCGGCGCGCAGTTCGTTGACCGCGGCGGCGCGCCTGTCTTTACCGTTAGCGTGGAAGTGGATACCGTAGCGTAGCCTACTTGTGTACCTTCACCCTTGGATGTAGGGTGTATCTGGACTGGTAGGGGGTATCTCTCCGGGAGCGTTAGCACGAGATTTACCGACATCGAATATTGACGACAAAATAAAAGTGACTCGATAGTTGCCTTATGGATGTAAAAAAATCGTAACACCCGTTTCCTAGAAAAGTTATCAAAGGTACATTTGCACCCACGATTAGCCGACGATGTTAGGTCCCAACGTAAAAATCGAATCTCAAGCAACGCTATGTTTTTCAGATAAACTTTTCACCGCCTAATTATTGGTTGTACCGCTAAACCTATTTTCTAATTATCATTTAACAGGATGTAATGGCTCCAGAAACTATGCTATCGCTTGGTGTATTTTCTAGAGCGTGACTCGATAGCTATTTATTCGAAAAATGTATCCCGATCTATAATTTGAATAGGTACTTAATATAAAATTCTTACGTATGCGTCTTTTCTTTACCGTTTAAGAGGAAGTGGATCGCTCATTGCAACCTACTTCCGACATTTACTTAGACCGAGTGTGGTCTCTCCAGAGACTCTTGCGTGGACATCTGTTGTCGTCGAAAATGGATCTATGCTCATCAATAACTTTAGTCTAGGAAAAAGTGTACCTCGTAACGTAAGAATAGTATGATGACAGCCATAACACTCGTGTTCCAAAAGTTGTCTTATCTCACGCTTCTTTGACGTTTTGCGGTAACAACATGCTCGATTTTAAAATTTTGTTCTATTCGATTTCGATAGATGTTCATGCTACAGCCTCGGGCGCCGTTATTCTTATCCTTGTGATGAGGCCCTAAGAGCCTAGCTTGTGACCTCACATTGCGTCTCCAATGTAAAATTATACGTGTTACATATTACACTGTCTCGAGTTGAAAGTTTGTTGCAAAACTTTGTATCCCGTTTGCTACGTTTTGTATGAAATAGTTTGTACATCCGCTGATTGATAGACATATACATAGATAATTGTATATTTTCATTATTACAATACAAATGAAACGATTAAATAATTTGAATATTCAATCAGACGTGTATTTTTTTTTAATTTGAATAAAATGTAATTATAATATCTAATTTGCATATGGGTCCATGACTACAAAGTCCTCCGAATCAGAATGCCACAAAAAACACACGATCAGCAATTTTCATTGGGTAAGTTCAACGCGCTAGCCGTTAAACGATTGCTGACTTATTAATACTATGATTACGACACCATAGAAGCTAGCAAACAATGGATCGAAAACAATGTGAGACAAGCCGATGTAACCAATATATTAACCATTATACAGCAACACCTAACAGTGACAAAGTATATTGTTTTCGACATTATTTTAATAAGGCATGAGTCACGGACACGGCTTTTATTGAAACGGAAAAGCGTCTGTATATTTTTGTGTTTATTTGTAATTAAAATGGCGGATAGGTATGAATTTTATTAAGAAATACCCGTGGATGAGTATTATTAATCGAGTTCATGAAGTAAGTGCAAACCAGAGACATCTATGGTGTTTATCGATGGTTCTCTTACTATTATTGAGATGCTTGTTCGCTATCTTATTGCAAACAAAATGTCATATTGAACTGCTCTTTTATATCTTATTATACTTATTCATTGTAAAAAAAGAATATATTATCTTTTCCTTTCAATGGATCTAACTTTGACGGACACAATCGGCGTAGTAACCAGTTATGACTATAGTAAATAATATCAGTGCTATATTACAAAGCCCCACCTATCTTATTGTTCTCTATATTTAAAGCTCATTTAACATAGTCTTACTATCTCTATTATTGCAATTTTGCTAAACCTCTAAAGCCTGATTAATAATATTATAATAGTATCGGCGGCCGTTTAATACTGCTGTTATCACCTTGTTGTACTCAATTAGAGTCTCTCGTTTCATTCTTTCTCCACAGACTTTATCATCAATATGAGCCTCTTCACCTATCATATGTAAAATTCTCGTGTCGTGATGTTTGTATTTAAACTCCTCCGAAATGACTCGAACGATTCTCGTGAAATTTTGTGTCTGAAAGGTCTGAAAATTGGACTTCTATTTTTCGTACTCCTAAGTGCGGGCGGTACGGCTAGTAGAGACATAAAACACATTGTCAATTATTATTAAAGCAATCAAGTAACTAATTTTATCTTAGTACCAGCAACAGTTCAGTTCTCCCCTGTTCTTGTCCTTTAGAGTCTCTCGTTTTATCATTTCCCTCCGCAAACTTCTTCTGCTGCTGGAACGTCCTAGAAACGTCGCTTTAAATAAGTTTTGGTTTCATGAATTGAATCAACTCGAATTACTTAAATTATTTTTGATCATCTAATAGAAGGCCCACCTACATGTCACCGTCTAGGATGTTTGTCATCATTTTTATGAGTGGAGTACGGCAATTGGCATAGCATCCTTATTAATATCTTACAACCTACCATCATTCATCAGCACTGTGTTGGACTTTAGCCCTGATGAAGCCGTAAAAAGTGAAACGGATGAATGGGTTTCAGAAATAATAATAAATGAAAAACTTATTAACATTGGCCAAGTAAGACCGAGGATAAATTTGATTTTAGGAAACCACATTTTTTTATGATACCTACGCGTTCGAAGTCAGGATCAAAGGCATGGTCTACGTATTTTTATTTGTTAACTGTTAAGTAAATATTGGTACGCCCATATCACCGAGAGGATAGGCAGAGGTACATATGCAACGAGGATGTTAAGTCCCATTATGATGAAGGTGGCAAGTTTCCTCACGATGTTTTCCTTCACCGTAACAGCACTCAGAAAATGTACTTAAATTAGAAAAAGTGATTGATACATGACGTAGTTCGAACCTGGACTTCCTAGTTCACCGAGGCTCTGTTTTATTTTTTTTGCTTATTAATTTGTTTTTGTTCATATTATAAAAAGTATAAATACAATCGCGATAGAATTTATAATGAACTGCCTAAAAATGACGGAATAATGATGCATTAAACAAACACAAAAATGTTAAAATCAGTAATCCAAACTTAAGTGGCGATGAGGTGAGAAAGAAATATTTATGTGATCGAGTTGTTGTTGCGTTAACTTTTGTGAACATGGAATATAAAGAATGCTTTTAGAGAAAACTTATAGCACTAGCTTTCCGCCCGCGGCTTCGCCCGCGTCGTTTATTCTAATAACATAGATAACATTCAAAGAGCGGATTTTTTTCGAATTAATAATTTTAATACGTATTGCGTATTAACATACCCTCTTAAATGTAGTTGGTTAAGAAGTAACCTATGTGTTATTCTCGTGTATCTATCTTACTGTAAAGTTTTATCGAAATCCGTCGAGTAGCTTTTTCGTTAAAGAGTAACATACATCCATACATACATATATCCAGCCATACTTATAAACTTTCGCGCTTTTAATATTAGTAGGAAATAGGATAAATGATCATTTTAAATATAAGATTAAGCAATAAATATGTAATTAATGTTAATAAAGATTTAATTTGATTAAATAAGTTATGGTTGCCGGGGAATTTTTTGCTTTCGCTGTTCCTTCTCCTGACTGGCTAGCTTCCGAAACGGTGGTAGTTAATGGTATTAAAATAACTCTGATATAAATCAATGTTTATAAGTAATAAAATATAAATCATTTGTTAAAATATTTGCACACTACTTTGTGTAACAAATTTTTAACACACATGTTCCACAAGTAAATAATTTTTATTTCATTTCAATTATTAAATTTGGTAGCTTATGGTAGACAGGGATAAAATAAGTCGGGTTAAAATTAATATTTATAAATATTAAGATATTTAGTATTAGTATATA
>DVZL01001648.1:0-17117 GCA_018236625.1 Lasaia peninsularis
ATGGATACATAGTACCTTTACGCCTATTATCCCCAAAGGGGTAGCTAGAGATGTGGTAGTATATCCATGACTCGTAAGTCCGGTAGATATACTAGAATACTCACGATTAGCCAAGATGCTTGGGCCCATGATGTGATAGGTGACAAGCCTATCGCCATTACGGTCACATTTAAATCCCGGGCAATCTAATGCTTACTCAGAATAATCTGAGAAACATTTAAGAAAAGTTGCCTGACCTGGGAATTAAACCCGGGACCTTACGCGGCTAACGGTTTTAACTAACGACAGCCGTACCGTTACATCATAGAGGCTAACAAATAATTAAACATTTATATTAATAGAGATAGTTTTTGGCGCCCTTGTCATATCTCCTAGATTAGGTAGCCGACCCCGATATCATCTGATGTGGAAATCAGATAAGATTACTTTTTGAAAAACACTTTTGAATAAAATAATTATTTGATTAAATAATATATTCTAATAAAAGTTATGTACTGATTATGCTATTTATTATAATAACTTTATCATGGTGTCGGGTAATGTTTTGTTGTAATAACATGTAAACTTTATCTAAAGAAATTGTTCAAAATTAAAAATGATGAGTTTTAGAGGATATATAGGAATGTGAAGACACCGGCCGTCGTTATAATATAAGATTTAGCAGAAATTCGAAATGTTAAGAAGTCTCATAAAGCATGCAGTTACGTTGAGAATCTTTCAAAACCTATTAAGTTTAAAAGCCTTTCGGTCATAAAGCCATTTTTTTAAAACGTTCTTCGCCGAGGACAATTTTTCCTCCCTTCTCGGACACTTTTCTTAATTACCACCCCACCGCTCCTCGTTACAAGACGTCATAGTCGAACCCCGTTTAAAAACACAATTTCATTACCATCTCTGTCTTGAAAAATCGCTCCATATACTAATTGCATACTAATTTTGAAATTCAAGATTTTATAACAAAATTTATTTTCGGCAATTTTAAACCATGGTATATTCTAAATTATTCATAGTTGGCGCTTGGTGAAATATTCCACATATTCATATTTTAAATGAGAAACACATGTACTTTTTCATATGTAACTTATAATTGAAAATTATCTTTAGAATAGCCGACCGGTTTCGCGCTTTACAGCATCATCAGGGCGAAAACTTAAGCAAAACCGGTTGGCTAAAAGTACATGTCTTTCTCATTTAAAATATTAAATCATGGTATTGGCTAGCTTTAATGACAGTGACGCACCTACAACATCTATGGTGTCTGTAGGCCACGATTGTCTCTTACCATCAGAAGACCCGTGTGCTTGTTCGCAGTTAACCCATAAAAAATAGATATAAGTTTATTGATTTGTGATTCTGTAGTTCTCTTAATCAAGTATAGGTACTATATTTAAGTCTTTAAATAAAAATAACTTACTTTTAACTTGGATTAATTGTGTTGATATCCAAAACTTAGCCGGACGTTATAAGTTATAGTTTCATAAGTTATTAGGATGGACATAGTAGATAGTTCATTAATTAGGTTAAAAAAAGTAAAAATTTTTACACATATTGCAACAGCGGCACGCGCTTCGGACTTCCATTTCTGTGGGCCAGGTTTAAATCCCGCCATGTACCAACGAGTTTCTAACTTATGTGCATTTCTGAGTGTAATTACGGTGAAGGAAAATATTGGGAAGAAACTCGAGATTTGAGTCCGATATGGCGATAGAATTGCCACCTGACACATCTTAGAAACTGATATCGTTGGTTAATAATCGTGGGTGCATATATAGCTCTTCCTACCCTTTCGGGAATATCAGCATGACGATATTTATTTATTTATAAATATAGCAATATTCAGTACCCTTTTAATCAAGTAAGACTACGATTTTAACGTACTAATAGTTGGATAAAAGACCAAATAAAATGTGAATTTATAAACGCTCTTACTAATACGGCAAAAATAATACACTTCAAGTACATCATCGAAAGCTTTTTATACCTTCAAACCAAGGAACATACGAATAAAAAATACACGAAATTGATTTAGTACAGGGGCAAGATAAAAATGTTCGCCGGCGTACAGTCGATGTGGTATAAAAACCAACGAATAAAAACTTTTTAAACATATGCCGCGAGCGAACGGCGAATGTCAAAATCGTTTCAATTTCTACAGAAAAACAATCGTAATTTGAATTTTAAATTTCGAACGCGGTCATTTTCATGAGATTTTTTCCGAGAGCGGCACGTTAATAAATCTTGCAGCAATAACGATAAATTCATTGCGGATCGACATGCAAATGTGGATTTTTTCGACAGCGTATCAGGAGACATTTTGTTGAGGACAAGAACGAATGGAGCCACCTGTTTTTATTTGGAGTGAGGTCAAGGACGGCCGCATTTTTTACTCTTGGTATTTTTAAGATTTTTTTTTTACATTTCATCACATTTTTAAGTTCAGTTCGCTGTTTGAAACCTACGGAAATCTTTATTTATCTAACTTTCTTGCTAGAATCAGTCAACAATCTATGATATAAAATTACTTTTCATTTATCTACGAGTATCAGAGAAAAACAGATCCAAATATCACGAATTGGATATTGTTTGATTTTTTCACACATAAATAATTTTAAATGAAAATCGTAAAATAACGACTCCATTCATTTACTGTTGCGAATACCAGTAAAAGATCAAGTGCCCCGTACAATGTAGTTTTTATTTCGTCCGAATGTACTGTTCCGTTTCACGTCCGCGGGCCTAACTTTGTTTTTTTCACCTGTGCCTTTTGCATGTTACACGATGTTAATGTATGTTTGTTATATATTACAGAGATAACACTTATTTCTTAGTCGCGATACTTATTAAGCCATAAAAGATAGAACGTGAATAAATCTACGGGCCATAGTTTTGTTTTTCTGTTGGCTGTCAGTGAAATGGTCTTTGCGTTTGCAATTTGATTTTAAGTTTTTTATGCTTTTGTTTAACGTAATATTATCATCCCAATTTAGAATATATATTGTATTCTACATTAAGTTAACATCAAAAAGAGAAAAAATGATTTTTTATTTGTAATAAATTGTTGAATATTTTAAAAATGATGTTAAAAATATTATACTTTTGCTACTTACTTAACTTATTTGTTATTGTTTTTTGTATATTTGACGATTAACGAATTGCGTTTTTTACAAGGACATAGGTAAGTCGACGATCGATTTATCAGACCATTTTTGTTATATTTAGGAGTGTGAAATTAAAATATAAATTGCATATTTACGGTGTTAGTGACATATTATAAGCTGACACCCGCCCATGATGTTCGATAGCAAGACAGTTGAACTACATTCTTCTACATTCTATATCGTCGACTTATTGTGCGTGCATATGTACCTCTCTGCCTACCCTTTAAAGATATGTGCATGACACTATCTATTTATATTTTAATACAGAAAACAAAAAAGATAAATATTAAAGTATAAAAAAACTCTACTAGTATTGTTTTGTATCAAAATTGTTTTATATTATACCTAATATATAAATGAATCTTAAAAAATAATGCGACTCTTTATATACTTATACATTTTATGAACAATTAACAAAATGTTTGAATTCCTAAATAAATTGGTATCTATGTATTTAAATAAGATTAATAATTTCAAAGTTAAAAAAACAATTAATTTTAGTAACCTATATTCAAGTTAGCTTGAAAAAATACTTTAAAATTTGGAACAACAAATCATTTTTAAATTTCGAATGTCGAATTAGCGGCATGTTTTCCTCCGTAATATGGCAGTACACTGCAGATGTTGTAAGTACAAGTGCTTCCTGGATCAAACAATCCACCTTTCACGCAGATGGCGCTGGCAACAAGAAAAAGGAAGAAAATGGCGAATCTCGATTAAAATAAATTGTTAACACGCTTGGGGCATTTTATCGTAGCCCGTGTTTTTTTATCAGATCGAATCTATGTGAAAATGTAAGGAATGAATGTGTATAGAGATCTAGATATTTTATAGATCCGGTCGAATAAAAACTCTACCACCCATTGCTAAAAGATATTATCTTATCGTAGAATTAATGTTTAAGTTCAAATTATAATCTAAAACTTAAGCTATGAGTTATTGGTAGGTAACCAATACCCCTTGAGATAGGACTGTATTTTGGTAGCTCTAGTCATCGAACTCGTAAAAATAGACATCTTTAAAACAAGCGCGCTTAAAATATATTCATATTATGCTTAAAAAATATTTAGATATTTTTATATAATATAATAATATTTAGATATCTTTATTAATATAAAGAAATCATAGAATACGCTAATAACAGAGGTGCCATAATATAGTCCTTTCTTTTGGAAGATAACAATACGCATTGAAACAGGTGCCAACTCACTCGCTGTAGTGTTGACCAGCATTCTTCAAGTGTCCGCTCACTGATGCTCTGACCAGACCGCACTTGTTGCTGTACAAAACAAAGAATGTTAAAAAAATCATCATTGTATATACATATACATGTAGTAAATACTATACCGTTATCATTAAAAAACTACATCTGTTGGTGTTAATAATGTGATAGAATTTATTACATAACCTCATAAGTTACTACAGAACTCTACAAGCTACGCACGATTGTCATGTTTGTTGTCTGCATATATACCTACAACGGTACATTTCAGGAAATAATAATTTGTGTCCGCATTGATAAATAATGCTATAAATTTTAATTAATATTATTTTTTGTAAAAAATAATAATAGCAGTGATATATTAGTGAATATTATGTCCTTTTGTGATGATCTATTAAACGCAAATCATATTTATAAAAAATTAAAGTGTGTTAATCAGTTTTAATTTTTTTTTAGAATAGCACCTCTCATTGGTTTAAGTTTATATAAATTACTTAATAGATTTATTAAGATATACGATTTATTGAAATAAGGAAATCATAAAAATATACGCTTACATTATTCATCTTTAAAAATAATTATTAAAACATGTGCAGCACGAATATGCAAATACTATATACCTACACATACACAACTGAATTGACTGTACTGTGGTGAAATACTCTCTGCCATATTTTTAGCACTATTATTTTAGTAAACAGTAACTTATCCAGAAAATATATGTAATACAGGTGCGTATTAAATATATAATCCCTCGCGTTTGAACTCGTACTATTAAGGCAAAAGATTAGCATAACTTCTTCAAGATCTAATTAATTTCGGTTTTAAAATTATTTAAAATCAATTCCACTTTTCGGAACATGGAATATACATACACACAAACATACACACTTTTGTATTTAAACTATTAGTAGTAACAGTACAACAGCTGTAGTATAGGAACGGATATATTTTTAATCGGTGTAATAATAATTACTAATCATAATTAATACCACTTAAGCAGAGAAATTTAAATATTTGATAAATAGCAAATTCCCAAGTTATAACTGTGATTTACTAGCTGCTACTGCAGTGATTTTCATATTTATTGTTATTGCTTGTACAACTGAAATAACAGTTATAACTTATAACAGTAAGCTTATGTGTTAATTGACATTCATAGAAAAATGACCCCTCCCCAAATAAAGTAAGTACAGCCTACTGCAAAAATAAGACAATAAAGTCACTCAATCATCTTCAATCGGGTTCAAGTTATCGAGACAATTATGATCATATAACTACATTTGAAAGAATCTGATTACTATTTATAATCATTATATATTATTAGTTTTGATAGCATAAAAACTATTATTAGAATTTGAAAAGGATTGAACCATTTGAGTGAGTTTTTAAGCAGTTATGAGAGATCAGCCGTAAATTGAGAGCAAGATGATGAATTAATATATGTAAAAAAATACTGGACAATGGCGGTAATTCCAAACTTCTTTTATCTTATCGCTATATTCTTTCAACGCAATTGAAAATAAGAAATAAAACACTTTTAGTGCTATCAAATTAGTTCAGAATTGACATATCTATACATATACGTTTATTTTGTACCTCATATTGTATCGATTAAAATCTATTTATTCTGGATAATTTGACATGAAATATTATAAATTATCTATTTTGTTATTATATAATTGGAAAGAAATAAATATAAGATTGATCAAAGATAGCATTCAAATAAGATAGTTGAGAGAATCACGCGTTAATTTGTGGAAATTCATAGTCAAATAAAATAATTCATTCGCGAATTTCGCGAAAATACGTGTGACTATTGTGGCATGCTCAGTGGCTACTTCATACTTGAGAGACGGTTTAATTCTCCTGATGATGCTTCGGTTGCGAAGCGAAACGTACGTTGAGTGCATGGTGTCCTGGATATTGTTGGTGCTTCGAAAGTGTAGTGGTTGTGTGTGGGTTGATCGGGTGTTATTTGGGCTCTTCGACTTTAAGTAAGTACCTTTCATACAAGAAACATATTCATTGTACCACATACAGTCCTTTAAGTTTTATTGATTATTTTATTTTACAAAGCATTACATTAAAATGAGTTTAGAGCACGTGCGTCAGAATCGCCACTGATAACTGATAGATATATTTTTAAAATTAATACCTATTTAATTAGTAATACTTTATGATACGAATACCCAACTAATTTGACAGGTTAGGATAATTGTAGTAAATGTGAATGGAAAATGGTAAAGTATAGATATGTCAGAAAAAGCATAAAAATATGGTCAATGCCACCGAGATGCGTGCGTGCGTAGAGTAACGCTCTCAGAGCGCATTCGTTATGGTGATATCAGAGAAAGAATGGGATTGCAAGAAATGAGAAAAGGCATGATCTGATGGTTCGGTCATGTAGAAAGAATTAAAGATAGACAAAATAGTTATACAATGCCAAATGTGTAGGTAAGGAGACCTTGGTTGACATTACACAACCAAATTATTATTCATGTGTTATCCGAGTGTCGGGTCAAGCGTCTCCGAAACCGGCGTGTTTGTATGAAGAAAGTAATGGATATAAAAGAAGCTAGGCAAGTATGTAGGATCATGACGCTTGAGAGTCAAAACTCGCAAGAGACTTGTCGTTGTGTATGTATGTAAATCGATTATTAAAAAAATCCGTAACCTGCGAATGGACCACGCGCATGAAAAGTTCTGTACTTTTATCTATGAAGGATGTTCCGATATAAAAAAACGTATTTTTTTTTATATTCATTTTTTTCTTTTTTTAGTAAGTATTTGTTGTTATAGACGTCTAAACGGTTTAAATTTTTCACAGAAAATGTATTTCTGTTGCCGCTATAACTATAATTATAAAATAAATTGTAAACGATGTTCCCAAAACAAACGTGATTTTTTAGCTGTTTTCATAGATAATATGCACGGAACCCTTCATGTGCGAATCCGACTCGCACTTGACCGATTCTTTCATTTGCGAAATAGTAACTGGTACGAAATTTCGTGATTTGTGCATTTTTGTACTCACTAATCATTGTTTGTATGTCCGTATTGGTATTGTATCGGAGTATTCGCTTCTAGGTTATTTTAAAAAACCTACAACATATTAAAATAACTCATGTAGCCCTAAGCACAAAAGTGCAACTATTTACAATTTCTGTAAGACTTTTTTTGATCAGGTTTGCCACTTCTCAAATCTGCCTTGGACTTCAGCCTACTCAGCCTGATGGTATATTCTGTGTCAGAGTTGTGGAAGTTATTTGATATTGTCTTGATTGTGATTATCCTACTAATAATATAAAATTTGTAAGTATGGAGAATGTATGGAAGATGTATGGACGTATATTCCTCTTTCATATAAAAATTTGAACGTATTTGTATGAAATTTTACAGTAAGACATCTTATACATGAGAATAACAGATAGGCTACTTTATGATAGTCTACATTAAAAAGAGGGTAGAATTCTACGCAATAAGTATCATAAGTAGGAAAAATATTCTGTTCTTTTGAAATATTTTATGCGTTCGAAGCCGCGGGAGGAAAGCTAGTGTTTCATATTAATAAGCACCAAAGACGAAAACATTGATCTATGAGCTCAGTTATTTTACTTCGGTTTACAAAAAGCTAATTTTTTTTAACAGTTTCATTTTGATATTTTATATTCTATTCTATTCGGTACCTTACATTTCCTATCTAGTACATCAAAGACGTAAATTTTTTAATTAAAAAAATGACTAATTTCACACGAAGAGCAAAATAACTTTACAAAAAAAAATATTACTGGAAATTACACAAATTTATCTAACACCAAAGTAAGCAAATTAAATGCTTGTGTTATGGATGTTAGACATCGATACTAATATGTGTATAGAAATACTTAAATAGATGCAAGAATAAATTTTTAAACACCCAGACCCAGAAATACAAACATCTATGTTCATCACACAAATGTCTGTTCCCGTCGGGGATTGAACCCCAGCCTCGCGGTTGGTCAGTGGGACTAGGTGTGTACGCTAGCTCCTCGGCCAAAGAGGCGGTCAAACTTTTAAGCTATTTAATAATCAAGCATATATAAACGGAAAACAGTTGTTGTAATTCATTTATCACTTTTTCACTTAAAATATCTGAAGTTTCTAAACAGAAAAAATCTGGGTGCCTTGTCAAAACGAAGCTGTTTCTAAAATTCAACTTTTCATTAATCCAAAACAAATATATAACGTGTGTTTGTGTAATAAGGGAATGGTGCTTTATGTGTGTGTCCTAATAATTTCTAATATACTATTATAAAGAAAGAACATAATTGCTAGGTTTTAAATGTATACTGCCGTATACCTACACTATTATTATTACCTTTTATTATACTTTAGATTGAAGTAGTTGTAGTTTTATTAAATATTTATGTAAGTATTTGTTGTTTTTTTATTTGCATTATTGCTCTCAATTTACAAATCCGATAGTGATGTGAAAGAAAGATAAAATAATTACATCGACATTCAGGCTATTCAGGAAATTTACCAATGCGAAGGGCAACATCGAGTTGCGATCACCGATGGGACCTTCGCCGGAGGGAGATTGTTGTTGAGGCTGCGTGCAAAAAAATCGATCATTAGTCAAAAAATATAACATGTCACAAAGTTGTAACAAGGGATTTCCAAAAAAAAAGTTGTAAGACTTTTTTAACTTAAAATAATCAAAGTCGAAAAATGAATTTATGTCTCAATCAAAAACTTTAATCATAATGAATATTTAATATATTTTCTGACAAAAATAAAGATAATGAAAAATACCGATTAATTAATTATTCTTGAACATAATACTTGATAATATTACAACATGTGACTCTAACCAGCCCACAGTGCAATAGCAGGATTATAGGTGTTAAGTAATTAATTTGGCGTAGAATTTGAAATAAAAATGATTTATTTTGGTGTGTTAAATATTTGTTAAAAAATTAAGTGGGTATTAAAACTTCACCACGAAAACTTTATTCAAATTAATTATTAGCTCTAAAATTAGATGTTAAAGTTTTAGTAAAGAAAGCATCAGAAATCAGATCAGAAAGGGTTATAATAAATTTTTCACCAATTATTAATTATTTCGTAAAATTAATTTATTTCATAAATAAAAACTATGAACAACACCAAATCTTTATGTATTTTTTTATTTAAATTTCCGCAATATATTATAAAGCAATGTATAAAATAAAATATTTATCGAATTAAAAATAACTTGGAATATCAAAATTTTAGAACCAATATTACGAATATTAGAAATAAATTAGAATATTCAAAAAATAAAGACAACATAACATTAAATTTAACATAATATAAAATATTTTTTTTAACAAAAATATATTTTCCTAATAGAGTCTTTTTACCCATTTTCAAACTTTAATAGCTATGTCATTGCCACGTTACAGTTTAATTTATTAATACTGTATGCTAAGAATGGTTTACAGAATAAAATATATTTTGGAAGTTACATGCTTTATAGTTGTTAATATAATACATCTCATGACATTAAGGAGGTCTTTTTGATAAGGAGTGAGATAATCATCTTACAATAGATGAGAAAACATACACAATGTCGTAACAAATAAAGCATAAGTTCCAAAAGACCAGATTAAGCCATCAGTTTGTTATGAATAATTCATGATTAAATGAGGTTTTAGTGAATTAGCTTAAAATTATAGAAAGCAAATAAAATAAGCGCCGGAAAAATAATATGACCCAGTACCAAAAAACTATATGTACATATATGAGCTTATACTATATAGAGGAATAACTTTTCATTAATGTTTATAAAGTAAAGCCAATATACCAATAAACGAATAAAAGAAATAAAACATGAAATTTTAAAATTGATTTCAATGCAATTAATTTAAAAAATTGAGATATGAAATTGAATAACTGATTTTAGAACATAAAATATGGAATTGAAAAATTTATATAAAAAAGTAAAAGATAGAATTGAAAAATTGATTTTACCAGTGCGAATGGAACGAGCGATCTCTCGCTCATGGTGGAGTCCGCAGATGGTGACTGTTGCTGTTGCTGTCCCATTCCGATATAGCAGCGTGAAACAAATTGTATTTTTATTAAAAAACATCCAATCATATCAAAATCCAAATAAATTTAAAATTAAGTCTTCCTATCAAATTTTTTGTTACACATTAATAAAAAAAGAAAAAAATAGAAGAATCTATCTCATGTCATTCTTATATCTTTTTTTATACTTGAGTAAACAGGCTATTTCTGCAATTACTAGAATATATCTTTCATCATCATCCGTGAAGATATTATAGCGATAGGTATGAGTTGGTAGGCATACATCGGACCAGTCATTTATTGACTTATCTAAGTAGAAAGTCACAATGTAAGCATCCATAAATCTAGGCTCGACTTTTAAGTGCTGTCTGGTAGATATACATAACATGTCCTTTAGTATTCTTCAAATTTCAAATTTGAATAAAAGGTGTTTCACTTTTACTTGAAATATAGATTAACAGACGAATCTTGTAAAAAAGCATAGGTTTACTAGCTTGTAATTGGAACAAGACAGTGACAAAAACTCTTATTATATTTGCGGGATACTATTACCATTCTACTCTATTACTAAGTAAATGTCGCTATGCTGTGTACGACTTAATATTTTCATATAGGTAATATTACATAAATGTGCGTAAGTGTACTTAACAAATATAAATTGAGTATATTCTATGTTCGTAGAATGAATAGGTTCACTATGAAAGTACAAAATGTTTCTATCGTAAATACACGTTAAAGTGTGCATTAAAGTTAAATATGTAACGAAGTCCAAAGAAGGACAATATAATATACAAATAATGATGATATGTTGACACTCAAATTAATGTAACTTCACAGTAAAGAAATCATATGCTTGAGTTATATATTTTAGTTAACGAAAATTAATTACAAAAATATATTTAATTTATAAACAAACAGACTTAGAAACACATGCCTACATGTTTATTACACGAAGCATGTCGGGAATCGAACCCAAGTCTTGTTGATGACCGACGGCATTAGACTGAGCTTTGTCAAATACTGAGCCTTGTCAAATAGTAAGTAAACTTATGCTAATATTATAGTCTACAACTCAAATCAAATGTTGATAATTAATTACTTACAGTACAATATAATCATCTTTATGACAACCTACTCAAAAAATTTTCTTTAAAATCTCATTTTTTGTTGAAAAATGTTCACATTTTGTGATATTACGAGTGTTACAACAAGCAACTTTAGATTTTTGCAATCTGGGATTAAAATATCTTATTAATGTTAAAGCTGTATCATGTTATAATCGAAAATATTTAATTAGAAGAAAATAAATAATTTCGATTTGATTATTTGAATACTAATGCCAGAAAGTGATGTTACATGAGAAAGGGCTACCAATCGATATATTTAAACATAATTAAATCAATGTTAGAATTCAATAAACGTAATAAATGTAATTATTTGTTCCGTTTTATAAAACTTTATTCAAAAAAATTCGAATTGCTCTATTTAAAATAAGATTTTAAAAAATTAATCACGTTAAAAATATTTTATTATCTACAACAACGATCATAAAAGTTATGTAATTGATTACAAAATTATAAAAAAATAACCCTAAAAATAATTTAACTTTTCTAAACTTTGTAACTTTGCTAAATTTTATAAATAGATAACTAAGAAGTTATTAAAATTACAATCATATATTTTTAAAAAAACTTTTGAACTATCCAGCAAAAAGATATATCAATTACCTACAAAAATATGAAATCAAAAATCCCCTTAAAATCAAATCAAATCTGAAGTGTTATGTAAAGTTGTACCCACTCAACAACCACTTATAAAAATATTAATAAATCAATTTTTTAATTAACCTTTGTTTACAAAAAACTAAACCACAAAAGGCAACTACTTCGCCGCGTCGAACCGTTAATTCTCAATTTACGAAAAAAAACGATGAATACGAAATTGGAACAGCATATCGAAAACCGGTTCGTTATTCAAACAATGCGAAAGACAAAAAAATTGAAATGAGAACAGATTTGCAGCAACAAATAACTGTCAACACCCCTTCCGTGAAACAAAGCGCGGTGAAAAAATTAAAAAAATAAAATCACAATGAGCCCCTAATCCGTCGTGCCGTGGGAAACAGACAAATGCAAGGTAAGCGAATCCGAAACTAATTTAAAAAGTAATATTCTTTTGTCTTCCATTTGGAAATTTTAATTTAAAAACATGCAGACTGCATTTATGTTTAGTCACTTTTGATTACGCAACGTTTTTTTTTTAAATGAAAGAACCGCAGCGTTTACCGCCTACAAAATTATAAGTTACCGATGTCAATAACCCATATGGCCAAAACAAACATTTGTCGAAACTCGTAATAAAATTTTTAAAAAAGGAAACGTTGTCGACAAGTTGATCACAAGCTAATACTGAAGTAATAGAATTATCACTGATTATCGTAATTTACATATCCTTTGTAAAACCGGATGCGACATAAGGACAAAAACGATTTAATAATAAGTTTGACGCGCGGCCCTTAACCCTTTCTTCGATAACAAAAGCTTTACAATATGTTGCCTTGGCGTCTTGTATCTTTTTTTTAAGGAAGTAGGGATCATTTAAATTTGGAACGAGTTTCGTGAGACCTCAGACCTTCTTGAGGTCAGTCTATCATCAATGCTCTTCGCAGATAGTCGCTACGTATACATATGTTTCTTTTTCTAACTTTCTAATTTTGATTTTGTTATATTTTCATGGCGATTGTTTATAGAGTAAAAAAAATTATGTGAAGTGAAATCTAAGGGTCTAAAACAATTTGTTTATAAAAAATGTCGAAATTATTACTTTTTTTATTTCGTTACGGTTTAATTTTTATCCACTTATTTATTTTTATTTAAGTTTTTGTAAACAAGTGTAAAACTCACATCACTGATGCCGGCGGAGCGCGAGCCGCGAAATAAAAGGACTATCGATAATTCGGCCTTGTCACAACACAAATAATTTTTCACGTATATTTTACATCACTTAGCAAAAAAAAAATCACTCACCTGCATTTCACTGACGAGTTTCTCGGTCATGATCTTGTGGTCAGGAGTAGCCGGTGGTTGAGGTGTAGCCGGCGCCGGGCCAGGTTGGTTGTGGTCTGCCGGTTCCTGGATCGGTGACTCAGGTCGACTACGGTTCCAAAAGTCCTGCATCTTAAACCGCTGCGTTTCCGTTTGCAGCGTCGGGATGTGTAGCGACAGTGGGGCAGCGCGGAGGTCTAAGGCACTGCCGGCCGCCGAGGCCTCGTTGCCCTCCGCGGCCGTCATCTTGAAGGAGTTATGCAGCCAGCTGGCCACAAAGTTGTCTTCCTCCTTAGGTGGCTCCAGGAGTCGAGGGAACGGCGGCGCGGCGCCCGGTTCGAATGCGCCTTCGCCGCCGACCGCCTCACCTTCCTCCGCTATTTTCGGTACTTTGGCCGCCCTCGGTGAGTCCTCTACTTCCGCCTTCCGATACTCATGGAGGTCCCTGTACCTCTCCTGGAGCGCTAGGGATATATTCTCATTGAAGTACTTCAACATTAATTCCAGTTTCGGACACGTCACGAGGAACACATGCGATGGTACGCGCCGCTATACGACGGATCTGCAACAAGACGTCGGTTTAGTCTTCGCGCGCGGTTCAACTTCGCGGAGGGATCAGAGGGAAAGCGGAAGTGAGACCTCCTTGAGGCGCGGGCGGGCGACGACTAACTTCTTTGGAAAACTTGAGCGTCGCGACGCTTTCTTGCGGGGAGGGGCGACGCGCGCGCCTGCCGAAGACGCCGCTCCAACTAGCAAGACGCGGCCCGCCCTCGCCGCCTTAGACGACGCGAAGAACATCCCCACCGAGGCCGGGCGCGTGCGCCCCGCGTTTTTTCCGCGGAAAAATATATCCGGTCAAGGAAAAGACGTCCGGACGGCGAGCGGTGGCCGCACGACGCCGCGCGGCGTCTCGGACTCTCGGACACTCGGCCCTGCCAAAAACCGCTGACGGACCGCTCGGACGGACTCGAAATAAGAACTATTAAAAAGGGCGCGAAGGGTTGCCCCTCTCGCTCGCCCGACCCGTGCTTCCCACCCCTGTGTTAGAACGAGACGGGTAGAGGATTTTTTCTAAGCCGCTATAATCGAGGGAGGAAATAGAAAAGAATGCGTTCTTTCTGATTTTTTTCTTGACGTTCTGTCTCGCTTGCACGACTGGGCTCGCCATAGAGTTGTTTCGCGAAAACTTTTTAAGTATTTCCTGTGACGCCTATACTATTGAATTTTTTCGTGTTCAGGCGGAGCTTAGCTTATGGGGTTATAGCCAACGGCCTCTTACGAATATGCTTATTCCTTTTGTACCTACACACCATACTTTTATTAAGTACGATCTAAGAAAAACTACGATTTTTTTCTTAAATAAAATTTAAAAATATGAATTGAAGCTTAGAATATAGTGAATTTTAAGTGTTAAGCACACATTCCGACAAATTGTATACGCGTGCTTATTATTTGCAGCCAATTATTCGGTTACATCTTAGGTTTACATCTAAGTTTTCAATTTAGACAAGGTTGAATTGGGTTGAAGTAATATTTTGTCAGCGGAGCAGCTTTCGCTACCCCTCAATAGATGGCGTAAGACGATGCTAATGACTATTACAATGTATTTAGACTATATGTTATGACGTATTATAATTAATTTAGTATGAAATAACAACGATTTGGAATATATAGATACATATTATAAAAAAGTTATAACAGATTTTTATCTATATTCAAAATAGCAAAAGAAAAAGTTTGTAATATACCTGATACAAGTAGGTACTTAAAGAATCTTAAATATTATTTTTAGAATTACAATCATTTTATTCCTGATTTCTCTACAAACGTTCAATCAGTTCTAATCGTTCAAAGAAACTAGAAGGTAGATTTTTTACCTGGTATCATAATGTTAGTAGTCACTATTGTCGTATTCTGGTTACGAAATAGCCGGTATAGTTACATAAAAAGCTTGAGATATTATCACATTAGCAACAATGTTATCAAATTATTAATGAAAACATTTTTTTTATTTATGTAAATTTATGAACAGTTTTTACTATAATTAAGATTAATAGCGTAGTTGGTAATACTGCAAAAACGATTTTAATTTTAATATTGTGCTGTTGGTACTAGCGGTGCCCGCAATTTAGTCCGCGTTTTTATTTAATTATTTCTTATAAGTTTCAAAAATTAAATTTTAAAATGAAAGTAGCCTAATCTGTTCCTTATTACATTAGCTGCAGCTGTCTGTTAAGTAAAAATACCGTCAAAATTATTCCAGTCGTTAGAGAAATTAGCGGGTACAAACAGACAGAGAGACAAAAATTAAAAGAAATACTATTTTGGAATATATACCTTGTATACTAAATGTAGATATGTTACATTTAGTAAAAAGCAGTTATTTTAACATTACATACAGACACTCCAAATTTATTTATTTTTACCTATAGATGTTTGTGATTTAATTTTAAAAGTTAAACTTAAAATCTGGTACATTGTACTCCTGTCTTACAATCACATATTGCAAACAAGAAAATGATTTAATTCATTTATTGTTTCTAATATATATTATTATTAAACAAACAAACCAAATAGGCGCGCATCAAACACACAACACCCATTTCAGACGGCAGTCGGTTAAACTCTCGTCTCATACATCGGCAACAATGACATAGCTCAGTCTACAGATTATAATCAGACTGGACTATCCCAGATCATTAGTTAGATGTTTGTTACAGACAGACAATGCTAGTTGGTTATTATAATGAAAGGCGTGGTTTGGAGCCTTGGGAGTGACTGATATTTTTTTCACGCTTTATAAGCACCTTTTGTAGCCAGCATGTAATTATCGTCAATTATTACACTGAATATTAATTTTATAATTTTTATGCCCTTTATGAACTGGAAGACAGTCTTCTGACACTAAGAAATTCAAATCTTTATAGACACCAAAGATGTTAATGATGCGTTGCCAAACTGAGCCCGGGTTGGTTGATTTTAATGTTTACATCGTAACAAAACCGTGGCGAGCATTGATATAGTGACAGTTTTCATAATATGTAGCTTTATATTATAATCATCTTTATGAGGAAATATTGGTTTCGAAATATAATATTGATAATTATATATCCTACTATATCAAAATATTAAGGATAAAATTGTAAAATATATGTAGGTTTTGAGGGTTTTTACCGCTTTACTAGATGAACTGATTTGGCTGAAATTTAACACTCTGATAGATCCCGATAGTAGCAGTAAGCAAACTTTTACTGCGAGCACTTAAGTTATTCTTTTGGGAAAGTGAAGCCCTTTTAAAATATGAGCGAAGCCTGGGCTAGGTGGCTTATAATAAAAAAAATATTTAAAATCATTAGCAAAAAATACAGCTGCAACTTTTATAATACAATGATATTTCCACTTAGATAAGAACCAATTTAAATAAGGTTTAAATCTTTGTGTAGATATAAACCTTATGAGTTTGTAAATATTACAAAAATTACACTTAGAAATGAACCTTAGATCTCTTTTTATGCAAAATGTATATTATTATATAAATACCTATATCTTTATGGTATTTTGTATTCGATTCTATAAATGAAAGTTATTGTGTTGAAGATTTAATAGTCGCAGAAAAATATTGACATCTATTTAAGT
>DVZL01001649.1:0-17100 GCA_018236625.1 Lasaia peninsularis
TTCCCATAATTTCTTCGCTCCTAATAGTTGCAGCGTGATGTTATATAGCCTAAAGCCTTCCTCGATAAATGGTCTATGCAACACAAAAAGAATTTTTCAATTCGAACCAGTAGTTCCTGAGATTAGCGCGTTCAAACAAACAAACAAACTCATCCGCTTTATAATATTAGTATAGATTATATTGATAATCAATTTTTTTATTATATGCTTTCTCTACTAGATTTTTATTATAAATAATTATTTAGCCGATCGTTGTACAAAGGTTCCAGTGTAGTGCGATTTCGTTTTCAGGGGTCCGTTGCGTATTTGAAGGGGTCTCGGAGTGCGACGTGGTGCACGGGGCTCTGTACTGGTGCCTGCGGGGAGTGTTCGCGCTCTCCGTCACGGCAGTCCTCGTCTGCATCTTCAGCTGCATGCTCGCCTACCAGCTCCTCAGGTGAGACTTACTTATAGGAAACCAGACGACGAATTGGCGTTGGTTGGTGAAGCTTCCACATATTAATATTTCAAATGAAAACACACATGTACTTTTTTATATATCATTTTTTAACTAGCTTTCTGTCCGCGGCTTCACCTCTTTTAAATGTGGTCGGTTAAAAAGCTGGTAGCCTATGTGTTATTCTAATGCATCTTTCTGTAAAGTTTCATCCAAATCCGTCCAGTACTTTTTGAAGGTGTATCAAACAAACAATCAAGCATACGACCTTTCGCATTTATAATATTTACAACATTGAATATTTTTTTTTGAAATAGCAAACCGGTTTCGTTTTGTACAACATTATAGATTTTAAAACTATATACCTCTAGGTATTACTTAATTAAGGAAAAATATTATCCTAATGTTATTTCAGCGAAAAATCCTTTAAATGGTTAACAGTTTTCCAAACTTCTACGAAATCCTTTCAAAAATGCTGTGGATTGTCAAATACAACACACGCTTATATAACATTTGTAAAAATACCGTCACGCTATTATCCTCGAAAAGTTAGGTTATGCATCCACGATTAGCCTAATTTATTAAGTTCCATGGTGCGACAAACAAGTTCGTCGCCATATCAGGGTAACGTTATGTTTTCAGATAAACACAAAAAACTCAAAGAAGAAGTTGCCCTGTCTGTCTGTAATTGAACTCGGTACCTCGTGCGCTAAAGTCGGATATTGAAATGACGGTCATAATAAAATCAAAATTATACATCTAACATAAATATATATATTTTTATAAAACAAAATATACTAAACTAAACATTCATACAAATTGATTTTAATTTCTTGTTGAGAGATTTTAAAGCAATTTCTTGGATATGAGCACGATTTTCTAATAATTTAACGCTGTGTTTCAAGTCTGTTGCTTCAGACTTGACCCTCACGTAGTCCATAATATCTGGGACTTCATAGGCCAATCTTATTTTTTTAACTTCACCCAGTCTATTAGCCAAATGGTCTACTTGAACTTGCACAACATCTCTTTCTTTATCCAACAATACTGTCTGTTTTTCTTTTTCTTTAATCATATTCAAAACACGGGTTAAATATGAATTTTGCTCTAACATAGCCTTCTTGTGAATTGTCAAACTTAAGTTTGCATCCCCTGTCATCTTTTTCAGCTCTGTCAATTGTTGCAATTTATAATCTATAGTTTTTAAGCATACTTTATTTTCAATTCGTAATTTCTCAAAATCAACTGGACGCAAACTCTCACTCAATTCTGACTTTTGTTTAATCTGTCCTTTGAGTTTACTGTATTGGGTATTCAAAGTGCTTGTCCTTAATCTTAACTTCCCTATTTGGCTGTCCGCTGTCTTTGCCCATTCCGTCATAAACCTGACCCAAATTTCCGCAGGTATCCTTTGGGCTATATTATCCCATCCATCAATTATCACTTCTTGATTAAAACTTTCAGTAGCTTTCTTAATATTTTCCTCTCTAATCCCGATCTCCTCAAGCTGAGCCTTTAATAAGGCATGACCTTTTGCTGCTTTTTTTCTAGATCTTTCTAGACGCTTCACAATAATCTCCATTTCCGCTGACACTAGTTCAGATCGCTCGAGAACGTTTATTTTCGGACCAGTACCAAAAATGATTGTGCCGCTGATTTTGGCAGATGAATCAACCCTCCTCGTTGATACTTTCGAAGGGCTAATCAACATTCTTGATGGACTTGCGAGAGAATCTATTCCATATCTGGAGACAGACCTTCCAAAGCTTCCTACATTTAGAGAGGAGTTACTCTGCATCCTTAAAGCGTATTCTAAGGCTTGCTGGATTCCATGCATTAAGGATGGATCTAGCCTTACGATAGTCCTTTCAATGATCTCATTTTCGAGTGACAATACCTTTATTTGATGCTTCAAGTCGTTAACTATTTTTATCAATTCTGAATCACTTAATAAGTCTGCATCTAGTTGAGTAGTAGATCGCGTATTTTGACTTATGCTACTTCTATGTGCATGGATTGATGAATGCATTATTAAAATGTAAATTATCTAAAATTGCTAGATTATGAACTAATGATTTAAGTTGAAAGACTTTCTAAATGTCAATTGAAATGTCACATTCGAGCAACCAATGGCGTTTCTTTAAATTAATGATTTGACACCATATCAAGTGAGAACGTGTTGCGATTGGCTGGTCTATGATCATAGGTTCGTAGAAGTGTGATATGTCTCTATGTGAATGTGTCGATGGTTGCCATGGTGTTAGTCTAGATTTTATGATAAGGGCAGTTCGTTTGTAGGTCAAATATCGAACGGTTGAACTATTTTTATAAGTTTATTTTGTTAACGCTTCCCCTCTAAACGACTCTTTCTTGATTATAAAGGTTTGTTTATTTAAAACTTGATGAAAATAAAACTTAAAAATTAAAAAAAATGTGACAAAATAAAATATACAAAAGCGAGTTTATATATATATATAAAAGCGTTATTTTCAAAAATAACAAGCTATTTTTGAAAATAACGGACATATTTTTTTGTGGTATTGAAAGAAAACCACGCTGATGTGTTTTTTGATAGTAATAATCATAGAAATGTATGATGTTAATGATGTTAGCCTTCGAAACGGAAATTGTGAAAAGTAACATCGTCTATATGGTGAATGAATTAGGTGGAGAATGAGCCTCGGTGGTATGGTGGTACGCGCTTCAGATCCCCATTTCGGTAATCCAGGTTCAAAGCCTGCCATGTACCAATGAGTTTTTCTAACTTATTTTGAGTGCTCTTACGGTGAATAAAAATATCGTTGGAAATCCCGGATTTTTGCACGATATGGCGACGGATTTGCCACTTGTCATATAACGGGACTTAATATTGTGGGCTAATCCTGGTTGCATATGTGCCTCTACCCATTCGGAGATATGGACGCGATGATTTTTTTTTAAATTAAGTAAAATTACGGTATACACCCTATTTGGTCGGACGGTCTGTCCGTCCATTTATGTTAAATGAACCACTAATCTAATATGAGATTTAATTCATTGATGGTAAGATAGTCTCGTCCCAACGCGGCAATACTATTATGGGATATGACAGCGAACAGCACATGGCTCTTCTAATGGCAAGAGACAACCGTGACCTATAGACACCATAGGTAGGTTTGATGTGCAAGTGTACGATGTGAAATGCTACTCTACCATAACAATTTTTTAATGATTTTTTTTTGTTTTAGTCATGAACGCAAAAAAATGTACTGGGAGCAGCTGGAACTGAGATGCAGGTCTCTCTACAGGTCTCCAACTGGTCAGACAACAGCTACAGCTGGAAGACCTGTGCAGGTACGTTTTTAATCAGCCTACGCTTTGGGTATTGCCTTGTAAGCTACATAATGCTACATTAATTGATAAAGTTCTCTCATCATTGGAATGTTATTATAATATTATCATTCCAATTTTAGTTATTTATATAGATATGTAACTAAAATTGGAATGTCTGTTTGTAATATTAAAATTACTGCTTTTTACTAAAAATTTGGTCAATTTGTCTGTTTTTGTCCCGGCTAATCTCTGGATTGGCTGGACAAATTTTGACAGGACTTTTACTGGCAGATAGTTGATGAAATAAGCAGTAGCTTAAGTCACTTATTGTATTTTCAGATTACTTATGTTATTTTCAGAATAACTGCAGTTGTTGTGCTCAATGCCACACGACACAGCCGACTTGGGACTTCAGTCTGCAGCACAGGTTTTGGGCACCAGGTATAATAATAATAATTTTTAAACTAAAGTTGTACGAAGACTGATACCGCCTTACTTTAAACTAGCGACTACTATACTCAATCTATTTAAGAAAATCACATCAAAATCCGTTGCGTAGTTTTAAAGATTTAAGTATCCATAGGGATATAAAGCGACTTTGTTTTATTGTAGTGATTGATGAATAACCACATATACTTTTCACATATTACTTATTATTGGAAATTATTTTTTTAATAGCCGGCGGGTTTTGATTCTTAATGCATAAATTGATAGGTACTACACAAAGTTTACGTTTTTCTATGAATTTGTTTTTTCCAGGTCGAATTGGTAATCTGTACTCCCCCAATCCGGGCACCGGCAGGAAGACATCCCCGTGGAGCTGGTTCCCCTGGCCGCGGGGGAACACACACGCGTGAGACACTTTTCATTGTTTTTTTTTGCAAAATAATTACTTTATTATATAGGCAAAATTTAGGCTAATTAGGACCGAGGTGCTTGTTGTAATCGAGCCACGGTTGTTTTTATTAAAAATTGATTTGTAGTTTACCTTGTCAACGCAAACTTGAAAAATGATCGATTTTCTAGGAATCGATTTTTTGGACTTCGTATTTTTTGTGAATCGATTCAGCAGGTCACGATTTGAATCGATTTTAAAATCTATCTATTTCAAGATATATAACGAATACGTCTATATATTAATTTATTATGTAAAGACCAGATTTACTTATGTTACAGCTCGCGCTGCAGAATGGGAGGCATTCCCCAATCAGGGGACAGTGCGTATGGGTTTTGTGAAACTGAAAACCCTCCCACAACTACACAACCCTATGAAGAACGCGCCTACCCGGCAAACTTCCAATATCGCACTCAAAACTTTCCCCAAACGCCCGGGAGCTTTCCCCAAACTCCGTCCTCTTTCCCACAAAACCCGTCCAATTTCCCCCAAAACTCGGGGAGTTTCACCCATTCTGGGCAATTTAGTCAGGGTAACTTCCCCAGTTCAAGTCAGTTTAGCCAAGGCTATCAGGAGGGGTTTGGGGAAGCGAGTGGAAGTTTTGATGCTCAGACTGGCGTGTGGGGACCTCCACCTCCTTATAGTCCTCAAGGAAGAAGTGGCAGTCGGTAAGTTTATCTTATTTTGTATTTACAGCGTTTGTAATAGTGAGATCTATGAAAGAGTGGGATTGAAAGAGAGTGTCGATGCGTAACTTTTTTATTTGTCTTTCAGGCATCATTTACATCACCAAGATCCAGCAGCTACGACGCTCCTTCATCATCATCACATAGATGTTCACCGAAACTCCATGCCAGATCACCCAAATATGCCTGGACAAACGCACACATGCTCGAGAAATTCGTATTTACACGGAAATGCACAGAGTATAGAAATGAGCCGAATAAATCCAGAACTGGCGCATTTAAATCCAGAATTGGCAAGATTAAATCCAGAGTTGGCGAGATTAAATCCTGAATTGGCCAGATTGAATCCAGAATTGGCAAGATTAAATCCAGAGATAGCCAGACTTAACCCGGAGCTATCTAGAATGAATCCGGAATTGGGAAGAATAAACCCAGATTTGGCCCGTATGAATCCAGAATTGGCGAGATTGAATTCGGAAATAGGACTGCAAATGTATCCTCTTGATGCAAATGAAATGGCGCATATACAAGATGTAGCGCATTTAGCTCCAGAAAGATTTAATACGATAAGAGGTCATTTGGTCCCGTATAGAGGATGTCCTAGATCTCTGGGGATGAGTGCAAATAACTTGACTAGAGACTGTAGAGACGACAACATGGTCATAGAGTGCTTACACCAAAAAACTGGTAGCAAAGGTATGCCATTAAATTAGTTATTATAATTTAAAATTAATCATTATATAAAAGATGAAACTCAGCATTTGCTCCGTGTGTAAATAAGAACTGGGTTATATACCACGTTCTTATTTAACCTAGGCCTAATCTAGGTTTGGTCCTAGTTTCCCTTCTGGTTTGCAGAGATCAGATCAGAGGTCAGGCAGTCGCTTTGCGTAAAAACTGGTGTCTTAGTCAAATCCCCTAGATTAGTCGACCCTGATATCGTTTGATATAATACGGGATAAGGCTATGACGAAGAAGAAGACTTTTAGTTGGAAAATTTAATAAATTGGTTTTAGTTTCAGACCAAAGCAGTGATTCGTGTCAGAAGCAAGGGAAGGAGAACTTGGGCTTCCAAAGTGATAAACATTCACCAATTAGGTATTTATTTTATTTATTAAGGAGATTACACTTTTAAAAACGATTTTTTATGGGATAAGACAGCAAACAAGCCCACGGGTCTCCTGATGGTAAGAGACAACTGAGGCCTATAGACACCATAGATATTGTAGGTCACAGACCTACAATAGTTAGATAGTCAGGCTGTTAGACCCTAGGCATGTGAAAGTCTACCTAGTCATTAATTTTGGTTCTTACTAAATACCTTTTGTAAGATGAATATAGATATAGACTTTGAGGTTCTAAAAGCCAGAAACCAACTACAAAACAACCACCTACAAGCTACAACAGCAGTAAAGACTAATGCAAGTTAAGAAATTACCAAATGACGTTTTTTTTACAGGTCTTCAATCCAGGACTGTCACCGTGGAGCAAATCTGAATGCTGAGTCTGAAGTATATTTTGCAGACGTCTCCAGCTGTTGCAACGTGAGTGTGAAGGTAGCTTTACCTTTTTTGGAATTTTTTATGAGATTTGTAAGTGACAGTAAAGAATTATAGAGATAGCTGATGGTAATTTTCCAATCTGTGGTTGGAATAAGAATATTCTTGCGTGACATTAACGGTTACCCTATCTTTTAACCGGAAAAAAACAGTAAGAAAACGTATAATAAGTTGTCTGTCGATATGTCTTAAAACTCTACAAAAGTAACCATTTTTTTTAATTGTATCTTTTCAATGATATTTTTTATTAATTGATGACCACATTTATTTAAGATAGTCATATGTTTTCAGGCCGATTGCTGCATGAATCCAAGCGTCTCAGCGTTAGTTGGTACTATAGAGAATCATCCCGAGTCTACATCAGAATCAGACACCGGATCGTTTACTCTGACAAGGCAACAGCGGCCCCAACCACAAGTCAGTTCAAAACGACGTCCAAGACCCTCAGACAAACACAAAACTCAAGAAAAACTTCGCCAAGATCTAAACAACTCAATCAGATTAACAGAACAACAAATTGAACAACTGAACAATTCAATGAGAATGAGTGATCGTATGAATGATTCGAGACTTGACAGATTCAACGACAGCAGATCAAGTGAACGCGACTCAAGAGACCGATTGAATGATTCTCGATCATCAGACTTGAGAGATCGAATGAACGATTCAAGAATTGAACGCACTAATGATAGACTGACTGATTCTAGATTAGAACGTTCTAGTGACAGAATGAATGATTCTCGATTAGAACGTTCTAGTGACAGAATGAATGATTCTAGACTAGAACGTTCTAGTGACAGAATGAATGATTCTAGATTAGAACGTTCTAGTGATAGAATGAATGATTCTAGATTAGAACGTTCTAGTGACAGAATGAATGATTCTAGACTAGAACGTTCTAGTGACAGAATGAATGATTCAAGACTAGAACGTTCTAGCGACAGAATGAATGACTCTAGGTTAGAACGTTCAAGTGATAGAAAAAATGACTCTCGGATAGACCGCTCTAGCGATAGAGGGAACGATTCCAGAGTTGATAGGAATGAGAAAGAAAGGGAGCGTTTAAATGATTCCATCGTTGATCGAATGGTTGATCCAAGAACTGTCCAAGATCGAATGAATGATTCTAGAGTTGAACGAATGAGTGATAGAATAGATCGGATAGAGCGTTTTGAAGATAGACGTATGTCTGATATGAATTCGAGTATACGGATTGAGGGTAGTCCTAAAATGCGAACTCATATGAGTCCTTTACGTATCCCAAAGACAAGTCCGAAGAACTTGCCGAAAGAACACCCAAGACAATCTAGCTCAGATTCTAATAAAGCTGAATTTTTCGCACCACCTCCGCCGAAATCGCCCTTGTCTCCTAATACAGAGGAGTCATTATTGTCTGATGACGACAGACAAGACATAGTATACTCAAACGAACCGGAGGCTTCAAAATGCCTTGGTCCAGATTCCCAATATGAACCTATAAGGGATGCGAAAGATGACATTTTGAAGACAAACCATCATCACTGTTACAGTGACACCAATACTATGGATTCGGGATGGCAAAGTGGATCAGAGAAGCAAGTTACTGATTGAATAAATATCGTCACGCCCATGACCCCGAAGGGGTAGGCAGTACATATTTAACTACGATTAGCCGACGATATTTGGTCCAATACAAAGTTATGTTTTTCAAATAAAATATTAAAAAAAAAAACTTATGTTTGTCAAGGAATCGAACAAGGGGCCTCATGTGTAAAAGTCGGACATCAAATACAGACCGCATTTCATAATTTAATTTTCAACTAAATAACTCCTTATAAACTTATCTATAAGGCTTTGGAGGAGGAAAAATGAATCTCAATTTTGTAAAATACAATTTCCTGTCATTATATATTTTAACTAGCTGTCCTAGTGAACTTAGTACCGCCCGCATTTAGGTATATGAAAAATAGATGTCCGATTTTCAGACCTACCCGGTATACATACAAAATTTCATGAGAATCGGTCAAGCCATTTCAGAATAGTTAAACTATAAAATATATAAGATAAATTTAATATTTGTATTCTGAGTATACCGAATGGCAAGGGGGTTAAGGATATAACTGTATGTATCTCTGCAGAAAGCTATTTCAAAAAAAATATTTTTTAAAATGGTATATGGTGTAAACTGTGCCAAAATTTTATACCTTAATTGAAAAATATTTAAAATATTTTTTTTTACTTTTATCTTTTTTTCTTTTGTTACATTTTCTTGTGTACACGAAGTCTAGAATTGTCTTTTTTGTCAGCTGGTGGAAATCTAACTCGTTCGAGATAAGCTCGCTTATTATACTTCAATTTCTTTATGTAAATATTTAGTGTTAGTATTTTGTTATTAAATATTATTATTGACAGAGAAAGAAAACGAAAATGTGCCAACGACTATTGTAGAAAAAACTACAAAAAAGAACATATTTTTTAATATGGCAATTCTTTTACTTACTTTTTTTTACTAAAATGACTAAATTGTAGATTAAAATGTTTTTTATTATTAAGTTGTTATATTAAAACACAATTTAATCTCAGATGTGATGTGTTTTTAATAAACATTAAGGATATGACTAAGTTTAATTACTGTATTTTTATTCTTTAAAATGTATTATAAAAATGTTTACGTCTATTGTATTATCTGTGTTTGATATTATATTATTATAATGTAATTTTGGTCGACTTTGTCTTTATTATCTGTAAATTTTAAAATAAATGTCTAATATACTTATAGTCTTTAAGAACAATAACTATGGTCCTAAGGTAATAAAAAAAATAGTATACTCATTTCTTGTAATTCGACCAACTTGTGTAATAAACTATTAACAGTAGTTTTAACTTATTAATAGAGTATTTCGAAAGCTCTCTTTATTATTACTAAATTTTATTTATGTATTCGTAAAGTACCTATAGGAATATTTTTTCTATTACTATTTTTTTATATTTTAAAAATTAAAAATTTACCATTTTATTAAAATAAAATTACCATATTGCACTATATGAGATAAACACATGTATTGTTTATCAAATATTACTCTATAATATATTCGAGAGTCCACGGTTTTTACCGCAGTAAGCACGGTTTTTTAAAGCAGTATTATTTCTGAATTATCTACGTCAAATTATGACTCTAATACACATACAATAAGGTCGTCTTTGCATTGCAACATTGTATTATAAAAATAATATTGCTTTATCACATCACAATATCCGAGAAGTTTGCTATTTTAAACTATATTTATATATTTGAAAGGTTTTATAAAAACATTAGTCCGATTTGAAAATTTCCTACTGTAAGCCTCTGTCCCTAAGAATAATTTTAAAAATTTCCTATAGTAAAGCTGTCCATTTAAAATATATCAGATTCTTGAATATTTTTGCCATAATCATTTATTCTTCGTATTGAACTCGAAATATTTTTCCGTAACGATTAAAAGTACTTTGTAGTTTTAAAATTTAACTAAATATTTATTTTTTGTATTGATTGAGTTTAAGTCTACATTGCGGTTACCAATTTAAAACTGATATCTGTCTTTATTTAAAATTAGTTGTAATTATTTCTCTTGCCTTTAATTTGATCTTGGAAATATTACGATATTTTGAAATGATTGTATATTTTTTAATATTAGGTCTACTTATTAGTCCATTTCAAGTGATGTATTGTTAAAAGGTTTTATTCAAATTAGTAAGAATATCTCATAACGAACGTATTATCAAGATGATTTGTTGTTAATCTGTCTAAAATAAATGTAAAACTTCAATTTCCTTTTTTCGAAATGTACAGTATTTTTTTTGACAAATTCTGGTGAAATTGAAAAAAAAACGTGTAAATCATAGACATCATAGACATGTCTATGATTCAGTCTTTTAAACTGTTTTTTTAAGAAAGTGCCAAATTAACTTAAAAACAGTGAAACAGATTATGTTTTGTAATAAAAAAAAAGTGTAAATATAGCTTCTTTAGTATAATTGTAGAAAAATATTCATTTTATAAAATTACTAATTTTATTAGCATTAGTAATTTTTGTTTTATTTTTATTCAATAAATGTTTAATAGAATTTCCATTCATTGTCCATTTTTGTCAAATAAAGTTTAAATTTTAAGAAATTCTTAATTGTATATTGTAATCCTTCTACGCATTTACTTCGAGAATATTCTTATATAAATATAAGAAATCAGAAATTGGAACGACATTGATTGTTGTGTGTCAAATAACAACGAATTACGCTATTATGGCACAATTATCGCGCGATTTTTGCTGTTGCAAGTTAAGTGATAGTTGTTTTAATCACAAGTTGATAAAATTCATGAAATATATGCGTAGTAGGTCATTTACATTATGTAAATGTTTAAGAAAATGTTTGTTATTTCTTTCACATTAACATACCATAACACAGTAAACGATTATAGTAAGATTTAATTTAACATATTATGGTTATGTAATACTTATATGTAGCTATAGTATCATTAACTAAAATTGTTTTATAGCTTTTTTTAATTTTAAAAAGAAATTTCAACAAAATGATTAAATTTACACATTGTTTTAATAATTAAGTTCATTAATCATTAATTTTAATGAAAAATAACTTATAAAAATAATCACCAATCTAAAAAAATGAAAATATAGCTATATTTTGTTATATTATATATATGTACTCTGTGAACATGTTGTGTTTTCTGTGAAAGAAATAACGGATTAATAGTTCATAATTAATTAAAATTGTTTTTTGTATTCTTATTTCCTGTACAGTGTGGCAAATTCGGTTAAACTATGTTCTTAAAGTAGTTGATTAGATTGTTCAGTTATAAGTAATGGTTCTAATAAAAGACTGAAATTTATTTATCGTTTTTCTAAACACATCTTATAAACTGGTGGGTTCGGCCATGTCGCAAGAATGATAGATGAAAAATTGACAAAACAGATATACAATACGAATATAGATGGCTGTAGGTACCCGGGAAGACCTAGGTTGACATTTCAAGACTAAATAGCTCGTTTATTACCAGAGGATGGTATCAAGAGTCTCCGAAATCTGCGTGTTTGTATGAAGAAAGTAATGAATGTAGAGAAGTGACACGTTTAGCATTCTTTGCCTACTTCGATTTTGTGTTTAGATATGTATTAATGTATCTTACAAACCGAAAATATTTTCAATTTCAACCGACATCAAAAAGAAGATTTTCCAATTCGTTTTCAATTTGTCTATATATGTTATTTTTATCTGTTACATCAGATTTTTTTATTGGAACAATATTAATTATATTTCTTATGTTTGAAAGCAAGTGAGATCGGTACTATTTAATCTGATTAGATCAGATAAACGGTTCTTGAGAGATCGTTAATACGATACAAATTAAGAAACTTTATCTGACATAAAGAGCGGCCGGTAATTTCTTAAACTATTTGGAACTTAGAATGCAAATAAGCAAACGATCCGTAAAACAACAACAATTGGTGGTGCATTGTTAAATAAAGTTATTTCACTAAAAATATCATTACGCCCATGTCTCTGAAGAGATAGGCAGAGGTATATATACACCCACAATAAGCCGACAATATAATGTGACGGGTGGCAGGTCCGTCCGCGAAACCAATACGAAGCAACTTTATATTTTTTTATTTGAACTGAATAAAAAATAGGTTGCCCTGTCCGGAAACAGTATCCGCAACCTCATGTGTCAAAGTCGGTCACCGAAGATGCTATAGGCAATAAAATCGGAGCAGGAATAGGGAAGGTGGTGGATGATGATGGTGCTCTCGAGCAGCAGGGATCTCGTCGTAAGCTCCTCTTACGAGGTTTCTAGTAGGCAGAGGATCTGAAACAACAGAGATAGACATCCGGGCCAAAACGGGGATTAAAAATGTCAAAGAAAAAAACACACAAAGATTTTAGTTTTTTTATTTTGTTAATAACTATTTTAATAAATCGATTTTAAGGCATCTTCACACTATCCTACTCGTCGCAGCGGTAGACTATTAAATAATACTAATTCAATAATACCAAACAAGCTTAATAATCCTCGAAACATTTCTAATAATTACGACTGTAATCATTCTGGATAAATCTACAAAGATTTACCTAATTTTAACACTTAAGTATTTATTTAACATTATATTTTATTTTGCCCTGAGATAACAGCCCTCTTTTACGGTCTTATTTTTTTTTACAAAAGATCAATAGCATAAAAAATACAAATTGTAATAAATTTTGTATAGTCAAAAGAAATGTTTGAAAATTATCTTATATAAGACGCAGCACCAAATAATGATACACCAGTAATGATATATTATGTTTTTATATATCTACAATGGAATAAAATACAATATATGAAATTACATAAAACTTATACATATACTGTAGCTATAATCGTCAAAAACGTTAACTATTATTCTGAAGACTGATATTTGGTAACCTGTCAATAAATTCCAGGGAAAACTTCGACCGAAATAAATTAAGTAGTTGGTACGTATATTTTAGTCAAAATAAAATAATTATTTTATTTTGGTCAGAACTTACATACAAGATAAGTATTAGAATGAAAGGTTCTAGCAGTTTTAAGATTTATTATTACTATAAATGTGTTGGATACTTACCAGATTAGAAAATTGAAAACGTGTTATAGGACGTTTATTTGAAGGAACTTTATCAATTTATTATTAATTTTAGTTTTAAGATATCTATAGTAATAATTAATCAGTGATTGTTTTAGATATATAAAACCTATAACAACGTTAGCTTAAGGAATTGAAGCAAAAATGTTTTATTTATGTATTCTCCACATTTTATAATAATTACTTTGAAGAAAAGGGAAAAAAATATTTATTTTAGTTATTTCTTTATGATTCAATTGAGTTTAAAATTATTTTTCCTGCTTTTCGGAAAATGTCTACATTTATCCCATTCTGCTAAACGAAGTTATTGGTTTCTAACTCCATCCAGCAAGAAAACATTCACATTTCGGGCAGTAAAAACAAGTTTCAGATCACATCTTTGTCAATTGTGACTGTGATTTTTACTGACCTAAGGATGTTAATATACTATCGGATATAACAATAATATCGGAAAAATGGCAGTATAGAAGTTCAAAATCTAAAGTAAGTGGTAGTAACTTATCGTAATAAGGTCTGCATATAACAACCTTAAGAACCATGTGTCGTCCCTGTCTTACCAAAGTATTTCTTTATTTTTTGCTTCAGCAAGAAAAGACAACATTAAAAAGATTAAGTTAAACCTTCATTGGCACAATAAAAAAATAGATTTCGGTCAGATTATAGTGAACGGGAAACATCCTTCAAAAATTTTTCTATTATTTTTTTGCTAATCAATATATTTTTTAAAAAAAAGCAATATATTAAAAAAAATTACAAGAAGTAAACTTACGATTGGGATTTTATTTTTTATTCTCATGCTATAGACAAATATTTTAATATTCTAATATTTATTTTTAGATATAAAAATTATAGAAATTATTTTCGGCGGCCGTTCACTAATATTAGACGAGTTAGGTAGTATTTACTCTAGTACAGTTAAGTGGTAATTTGTGTATTTTGGATATTTCTTACGTTAAGTTAAATTAAGACTAGTGAGTAAACGCCTTTAGCATTACTTTAACTACGTTAAGGCACTTATTTTAGTTATAATAAATCACTTTTAGTTACAAACTAAGTGTTAGCTAAGCCTTAGAAATATTAGTTTTTTTTCAATACATTCATTTAGGCCAAGGAGTGTACAGTGTTTAAATTATTCTTCTTTTATTTAGTAATATTGGATGTAGTTAAGAAGAAAGGACTAAATAATAAATAAATTATAATATATTTTCATCAATTGGAGGAGCCTCGCAACTTAGTGACTTACATTATCGATTTCCACTTCGATAGTCCAAGTTCGACTTCTGCCATCTAAAAATGATTTTTTCTAATTTTTGAATATTTTCTGAGAGCTCTTACGGTGAAGGAAAATATCGTGAGGAAACCCAGATTCATTGAATTCGACCTAATCTAGGTTTGGGTCTAGTTTCCCTTATAGGTTGCAGAGCTCAGATGGCCTGTGTAAAAACTGGTGTTATAGTCGAATCCCCTAGATTAGGTAGCCGACCCCGATTATATCAGATGATATTATATAATAAGGGATAAAGCTAGAATGAAGAAGTGATTCGTGAGAAACCAAGTAGACTGAACTCGTTTGTCAACTACATTTTGTGTGTTCTTCATACTGTGGGTTGACTTGAATAACGACAAATACTACTTTGGGTGTACACTTTAGAAATAGGGTTGTCACTACTCAATAAATTCGACTCTCAAGAGAAAGATGGCACGCGTAACTCAATTTTGACAAGTGTGTGGATTGAGTTCCTTCTGCTTAACTAAATCCAATTGTTCTTGATATGAAACTATTTTAAATCTTCCAAGCGTTCCTCGTTTATTTATATCACTAGTAGCGATATTTATTTTTAGTTAAATTTCTTTAGTTTGACATATTTAGTTGTTTTTTTTATTTAAAATTGAAAAAAAAAGGTTAACTACCATGAAAATATAACCTTATAATATAAGATTGATATACACTCACAAGATTTTAAATTAAATTTCAAAAATAATCCTAAAAAATTTAATCTTTTTTACAAACTGGTCAATTCTTCCATTTTGTTTAGTCCATTTGACTAAGCGTAATATTTTGTTTGCGATTAAAAAAATGAATTATTTAAAAGCGACTATTAATACTAATAATAAAAGTAAACAATTGTATGTTAATGTACTCGAGTGGTTGGTGGTGAGTGTCATCTGACCATTTGTTTGTTCGGCGACGGTGGCGGGGGTTCCGTCCCTTTCCCCTAATAACTGATTGGCTACTTTCAAGTTTTTCAAATGAGCTAAGATGTCTTCTGGAAATAAAGAAGCAGAATGAATTAGAATATTTTTAATTGCATTTAAAAAAATGGTGTTGATACTTTTTTTTTGGAATTTATAACCAATGTACAAATCTATGCACTAATACTTAACTGGATGCATACATTTATATTATAATATATAAACTCATTATATATTATACATACATATAGTATGGCTACTATTATTAGTGCATAATCTTTACTTACAATTATCTATCTATTTCAAGTATGGTACCAAAAAGCGTACATTTTTAAATTAATACAATTTTCATAAGTATCCATAAGTCCTGGATATCCGTAAGTAACATCTGCCAACCTCTTCGGGAATAATATTTTTTATAAAATATTATCGAACAGTTCGAATGCACAACCCTATCGAATCAATTTGTCAGCGTCAGCGCGTTCATTCGACATTTGCGTCAGCGCGTTCATTCGAAAACCGCGGCCTATAGACACCATAGATGTTGAAGGTGCGTCACTGCCCAGTGGTCGAGTTGTTAGATCTTAAGTGCAAGTTTACCGGCTACCCTACCCTCCGGACCGGAACACGACATTGTCATTATGGTGTTAGGAATAGGTAAGGCAGTGGATCTCTACCCGGATAGTTGCTGCACAGTACTCTACCACCAGTGGTCTTATTGGCCTTGATAACCTATGCTAGCCTCTTACGAGTTGCCTGGTAGAAACGCAGATGGTCTATTCTACACAGAGGAAGCAATACGGAACCTATACTTAACAGACTAGCAATTTTTTTGAAAATGGAGAGCGTTGTTATTGCGCCAGGAAAATTAGGACGAGGGGTTGCAGGACTAAGTTTGAAATAGACCAATTACCTGCTTCCCTGTTCCCGTCTTCCCAGTCCACCTTGATGATGGTGGTGAGAGACACCTCGTAGACCTTGTTGGCTTCAGGACTGGACTCCACGGCGCGCCGCCGCCGGCCAAATGCGGTCACACCGTTGGTGCACTGCACCTGAAATATTACATTATTTATGAAATAAAATAAATACATAAATATCGTCACGCTCGTGTCCTCGTCGTAGATATAAATACATCAAAAATTAATACAGACAGAGTTACTAAAGTCGTGATTATATTCCCACAAAAATGGGAGATTTAAAATTTAGTGCAATATTAACATTTATTCATATATAATACTAGCTGTTGCTTGCGGCTTCGCCCGCGTATACAAACAAAATCTAGGCAATGAAAACGAATCGGTTATATTTATTTATCATCAAAACATTTCCATATAAATATTCATCCCCTCCTCTAACCCCTCCCCTCCTTTTTTTGAAGTAA
>DVZL01001650.1:0-17098 GCA_018236625.1 Lasaia peninsularis
TTTTAGAATTATTTTTTAATGTTTTAAAATCTAAAACTGATATTTTTTTTATTTTGTCGGAAGTCGAATGATTGAAGATAAAAATAAAATAAACAGAAACAGAAAAAGTTTTCATTTGTAAATTTGTGAAAAAAACTGATTCAAGGTAAAGGTTTTGTAAGGTGAATAATTTCGAAACCATGTCACTTTTACTGAGGTCATATTTTTGTATTGGCAGACCACAATGTCACAAAACCACAGGTGGAAGGTTATCCATGACTTCCTGGATACCCTGTATATTATATACTAATCATCTTGTTATTTATAAATATTAATTTATACCCGACATATTTTAACCCTGTTTTACCATAAACTACCACCGTTTCCAAAACTAGCCAGTCAGGAGAAGAAAACAAACTCCCCGGCAACCATAGTCATGGTTAATATCTTGATGTATCTATACATCTATGTAATAAACGAATAATTATTAATATTCACATTATATTAAAATGAATTTTCGATTTCAGCCATTGAGTTAATATGTACGTACGTACGTTTTGGTGGTAGGAATATGTGAGCCGGTGTTACCAAACCGGGCGAGTCGTTGCAAAACTCTACCACCTAGTCAACGTCACGGTGTTGGTAACGCTAACACCTTTAGTCGCCTCATACGACATACCTGGTAGGAAAGCAGTTGGCCTATTCTTCAATGGAGCCCGGGAACAACACGGGGAAAATTTTCTTTCGAGATATTTAAAGTTCCGCACAAAAATAAAAGATAAAAAACACAACTAATTCTACGTAGATGAGGTTGCGAGAATCAACTAATTTATAATCGATTAATTAACTAATTATTTTTATTTGTGATATTTTTGTTAAGGTTTCCTCGCCCAGGTCGAGAGACAAGAGAAAAATGGATAAAATTTGTTCAAAAAAATCGCAGTGAAGAAACGTGGTTACCGTCCGACCATAGTTCTATATGCTCATTGCATTTTAATGAAAAGGATAAATACACAACGAAAACTGGAAGACATTTTCTAAAAATGTCAGCTGTACCTTATGACGATGTATGTATTACTTGTTTTGGAAACCATAAGATATGTTAATAATTTATTTTATTTTAGCCTTTACTAACAAGTGTTATTTTGGTTTTAGCGAGAGTCGGGTCCGAGTACTGGATCAATAAAATCAATTTCTGAACCTGTAAGCGAGACAGAATCCATCTTTGATACCCCCAGAAAAATAGTCCTGAAACGGAAGATACGGGGGCTAACATCTGCGAAAATAAAGTTATCTGATAAAATTAAAAAGATTCAGCGTCAAAACAAGAACCTTAAAAAGAAATGTGATTCTTTAATTTATCTAGTGAAATCCCTCAAAACGAAATTTTCCCTCAATAGCATTGCTGAACAAAATTTATTGAATAAAGCAGAAATAATCGAATTACATAAAAGAATTATAAAAAGAAATAACGAGCCTAGATACTCCCTTAAATATTCACCAGCGATACGCAAATTCGCATTAACTTTAAATTATTACTCGCCCACTGCATACAAATATGTGAGAAGTATTTATAACAACATCCTTCCACATACAAGAACTTTAAGCCGATGGTATGGGTCAATTGATGCGGAGCCGGGATTCACGAGTGAGGCGTTTGAGGTGTTGAAAAAAAAAGCTAAGTTTGAGTGTAGCAAAAGCACTACTTTTATGCGAGCAAGTACTAAATTCATCGCAGTTCTTAGACTCGTCGGGAACGGTGAATTTTTTGACAATTATGAACAACTTTTTTGATGTTATTAATTCTAGGAACTGTTATTTTTACGGATTCAAACGTCCAATTTGTATACAAAATAAAAATGAGATGCTTGATTTACTGGAAAAAGTAAAGACGTATTTATTAAATTTGGAATTTCACACAAAATATAGAAGAGTGATTAAAATAAGAATTTAAAACCACAAATTATTTTATCGATTTCAAAGCAGAAAATTGTGGAATCAGCAAATAAAACAGGATTCATTGGCGCTATCATTTGCATAGAATCAATAAAAACGTTATTTCAATATGCTATCGAGGAAAAAAAAATTATGACATATATTTCTACATATCGTCTAAGCCAAGACCACCTAGAATTATTTTTTGGGGTTATCAGAAAACACGGGGGATACAATAATAATCCAAATGTATTACAATTTCGAGCTGCCTATAAAAAAAAACATTGACTCACTTGGAGCTTCGCTCCTCTTTCACAGGTAATTGTATTCCATTGGATAATTTCAATATATTAAAACTCGTCAACTGATATTATTAACAGCACTACGTCCAGGAACATGCACGACGATGACCAATATGAAATTCTATCAACTAGACGTTTTTTAGAGTCTGACCTAGAAGCTGAGAATAACTGCCGAATTTTTGCAGAGGCACTCAATAGTGAAAAGATCCCTCTAGGTTCTCAGTTGATCGTTGGATATATATCTGGATATATTGCCCGGGTTCTGGCGAAGCCAATAAAATGTGAAGAATGCATAGACAGCTTAACAACAACAGAAAAGTTACCACATCATAAGCTTATAACTATTAAAGATATGGGTGGCTTGTTATACTCTACAGAAGATCTATATAATATCTGCTTAGCTACCGAAACTGTTATACGTAAACTTGTAAAAGAAAGTGGTGGAATCAGTCTCTCTACGAAGTACTATTTCACTTATATAACTATCAAGACTTTAGAACATTTCGTTCAGAAAGATGTATTTATATCTTTAGCTCAACACTCCTTTGATCAACCAAGCACCTTAAACCAACCACCGAACACATTTAATACGGGCCATCATAAATAAATATACAACGATTCGCTTGAAACACGAAACTCAAAATGATCAAAATATTAATTACATATCTAAACGGCAAAAATTAACTAAACTTATATTGTTTAAGGGTAACTAAATAAACATTTTCCCATTCGTATTTGGTATTTATTGTTTATATGATATTTATTCATTCTTTGACTATGAGAATATTAAAAAAAATATGTCTGTCATCATTAAGTTTTCGTGATATTCTTAGAAATGAAAACCGTGAAATAGCATTTAAAGAAATTTTAGTGATTATAAGCTCAAAATAATTTAATCGCTGAAGGGGTGTCAACGGTGCAGACCGTAATTAGAGCAACGAGATCACTAAATCACTAATATACCTATTGTCATATCTGTTTGAGTATAAAGCAACTTAGTCTATAGGGCTCACGAGACGCAATAGTATGTTGCAGAAACCGCGTAAGCGCCATGAAAATCACGGCGCTTGCGACCTCTTGGTCGCGAGAAAACTATATCCTTGCTGCGATGTATCGCTGACCGTTTATATGTTCGATTAGACGACTAATAATTTTTTAAGCGCTGCAATGACAATAAGTTATAACTTCCTAAAAATTGGAACTTGACTTTTGTTTATGATAGCTTCTCTAGTACGTAGTACATATTAACTCAATGCATCCCATATTGCCCGCTATCTCACTCTCACAAAGTCGATTGCCTTGACGTTGTCCAGTTAAAGAAAGAGTAATACTATATATTCGGGACAGGTCATTAACACACACGACGTGTGTGTTAATTTCCAGAGATTACTTTTTTCCTGAGTGCTGCAGAACGAGATATGTAAATGTCAAAAAAGTCTTGTTTATATACAGCATGATCGAAATATCCATGTCGAAAGTTCCAGAAAGATTCAAATAAATAACGTTGATTGGTCGGAAGTTATTGTAAACTAATGTTTATTTGAAACAGGGATTACAAATTTTTGGTTTCAACTGATACGTTACAATATAAATTATATAGGGGGACATTTTTCGATCAAGTTTTGGATACCCAATGGAACTAAACAATAGTTAATAATATATCGAACTTTTTCCACAGGGATAGTAACATCTTCAGAGTGACTTGACGATACCGCGCATATTACGTTTACAATTAGCGGAAACCTAAAAAAAGCAGATTTTACAATTAACAGTAAAACATCTTCTCAATATACAATTTGATGGTTTAGATTCACAAATCAGCCCGGCAGATAGCGTTGCAGTCGGTATCTCAACTTAAATGAATGTTTGTGTTAGCATTCATCTATTTTGTGAGGCGGAACGAAGTTCGTCGGATCAGCTGTTTTTTTAATAAGTTATTTTTAAAAGTCACTAAACAAATACCGTTATTTCTTTTTTGAGATAGGTATTCCCCAAAAATGGTGTTACTTATTTTTCATCAACTTTTATAAAGCGATCTTTGACATTCACGAAAAATCGCAATTATAACTTATTTAAACAAGTTGAATTCTAAATTTATCTTATTTCAACAAAGCGAAAAGTAAGTAACAGTAGAAAAATGTTTAGTCTTGTCAAATTAATTGGAATTTGACACTCCTAGAGGTAAATAGTGTATTTTGAGTCTGCACACCAAATTATAACGTTAAAAATTTATTACAAATCATATGTTTTCGTGAAAAGTTATTTGTTTTTATTGTTGGACACAATTATCTCTATTTCATCAAAATCGATTCAGTGTATCTGATAAATAGCTACTGGTTAGTTAAGTATAAATGTTTCGGAAAATTATTACATTTTTTACGGTTGAATCCTGACAATCTAAATAATTCAAATTAATAAATAAAGACAGTTATTTTTGTCTGCAATGCAATTGATATACCTTAAAATGGGATACATTCATTTTGAATATCATTCAGCTTTAACGCTATATTGTCGAGCAGTAAAATGAGCTGTTTCAATTCGTCTTTGATATACTCGTTGTTAAATCAGCAATAATTAATCAGAATACCAAGTCTAAATTTATTAACAGCTATTTAGTATTATTATAACTATTTTTCTAATTATAAACTAAATTTCTCCTTTCTATACTAATATTTTACAATCTACGTATTCTAAAATAGATACATTTACATGCATACAATCACGTCATAAGTTAGGTGGTAATACATTTCCATGATTAAATTAAGCATTTAATAAAAAAAAAGGAATGAAAAAGAAAATGTTTAAAGTTCTTGTCGTAACTATCGTCAATTAATATTTTTTTGAAAATAAAGATCAAGTTAAATTTTGTAAACGTTTTTCAACACCTCAAAAATTATGAGATTTCAAAACAGTTTCTACGTTTCAAATCTGGCAGTTTAGCGAGAATAGAAAACGACGACATGTGGTCGTTTTTAACCAAATACTATTGTGCTTAATAGCGATGATGGTAAATTGGTTTTTGAAATAAAGGAAAATAATCGGGAAGTACGAATTGCACAAGGCGTTTTTTTCGTTTTTTTTTTATTTGAACTTCGATTTCAAAATAGGATGCAAATTCCACGCAGTTGACAGTAACGACGAGGTTTGTTATAACGCTATGTGAGGCTAATATTATCCCACAAGGCTATGTACCTATTACCCCTCGCAGTTTTTTTTGTTTACTAATGTTATTATGCGAAAAGAAATATTTGTGACGTTACTATGAGAACACGAAAATGCCATTGATATTATTTATTTCTCTTAAGCATTCAGAGAGGAATTTAAAAAATATAATCGTATCTAAAATCAAAACTTCCGTAAAGTTACAGCAATATATTGCTTTACCTGTATACAGTTTTACTACATTTTTAGTGTTCAGTTTTAAGATTAATCTCTGATTTAAGTCAGTATCCTTAAGCTGACGAATTTTTATCATTTTATGTTTTTGGATTTGTCTTAGTTCGGAATAACATAACCATTAAAACTTTGAAAAATGTATCGTGCATGGCCGGGCAGTACTAAATTCGCCAGGACGGCTAGTTTTTCACAAATACATCTCGAAAGAAACAGTACTTGGCATTAGAAAGTTCTGCTTTGTAAAACTGAAGAACGTACAAGTTGCAGTCTGGTCGCTTAAAAATCAACTTCATTCATTGATTTTTGATTACTCTCAAAATCAAGGATAACCCGTTTGCATTATATTGCATGGTGTGAATAACATTTATATACAACTTTAAACATAATAGCAGAAGCCTTTGACTCGCTCTTGAGGAACACGGATCAGCATGTACACTTTGCCTTAGAACCAAAAAACAATTATAACGCTTATCGTATTCGTATCTCTATTGATACATTGCCACGAAGATTCAGTACATCTGCAAACAGTGTGTCACAAATGAAATTTGTGTGTGGAAACTAAAAATCATGGCCGTGAAATAACAACGAATCAGAACCCGTAAGATTACACAAGCGTGATAGACCAAAACAAACCTGGCGTCGAAAAATTACGCCCCATTATTAGGAAGACTTGGAAAGACGAATATATTACCGATATTAAAGCCCATCGATGCTGGCGACTATCGTATCATTTTGCAGTGGTAAGTGTAACAAGACGACACAATTACACAAAACGATATGAATGATATAATCATTGTATTTAAATTTGTATAAAATAATTACTGTACAAATTTCTACATTGTTGGACTCCAAGGAAATTAGGCCTTTATCCTTTTAAAACTATTAGTTAGTAAGGAAAAATGAACCAGATGAATTCTAACGAATTAGTTTATAGTAAAAGAAAATAATTTTAAGTTCATGTTGGAATACCAGACAAGCATAGAGGTAGAGAGATGGAGAAGATAAAAGTAAAAATATATTAAAATTCACCTGTTAAGATTCACGAGTAAATTTTTCAGCTCATCTCAACCAGAATTCATTTCCCCACACAAAACCTATGACATCCAAAGATTAGAGATTTGGTGCAAGAATAAAATGACACAAATTACAATGAATTTGAAAGATGTATACCCTAACCGTACCCAGCAAAAATTAAAACAGACAATAATTACCAGTCTTCCGCCGACATCGCAGGCCTCGTTAAGGTAACATCTCTCAAGTGACAATGCTCTGATACATGCACGCCAAACTATCAACTTATACCTACAATCTAAAAAAAGCTAAAATACCATCAAGTACATGCAAACAAGTGCAGAATGCGAAAGCGTGTGCAATATACAGAAAGCATGTGTGAAAATGCGTGCAACACATGAGAGATGTTGACTTTAATGCTGCAATGATAACAATGAACCATAAACAATTTTAACTATCACATTGTTTATGGTTAGTTACGCAGTGCATATGTCGGTACCGAGACATGGCTGGTAGGTTTGACGAAATGGCGCCGAAACTCGATGCCACTGTATTAAACTCCACTTGTTTTATATTGTTCCCATCAACCATATTCATCAGGTAGTCGGAACGAAACAGGCCGAGGCTCATCGACTGCAAACATTTTGAAAAGTTAAAAAATTAAATAAATACAGTTTTAACATGTAAAGGAGGCAATATTAATAAAACTGAGCTGACATCAAAAACAATCCCTATAGCTGAATTTTTAAAAGCAATTAATACATATTTTGATACGCGTATTTTGACACGTTTGCGTGTCATTAAGATAGTTTTTATTTGCTATCATTTAATACTGGAATTGCCAATGGCATTAGAAATTAATTGATTATACCATAATAGCATTTGTATTTCTATTCAAATATGCTAACAAAATTTATAATTAAATAAATAATTATCACTTATACAAAAAGTATTTCAGTCAAGGATTTGGTAACTTCTGAATTTGGTCGCAGGAGGAAGGTACTAAATGGATGCCAACAATGAAGTCAAAAAATAAATTACGTCAAATAGGAACACAATATTTTAACATAAGTTTTACTAATAATGTCAAATACGCAATAATTCAAATAGTTACACGTATTAAGTAAAAAAACGCAATAAGTCCCATAGTTACATTTTTTAACAATAAGTTTATGAAAATGTCAAACACAATATAGTATTAAAACAATTTCAATCGTCACACATTATTTCAAATATTTTCCTCATTGCCGAATATAAAAAAAATATATAATTATTAAAAGGTATCAATAATATATGAGTATATGTCCGACGAAAATTGATCTTGCTAAAACATAGACAATTCTTTTAGACACAATTTTAGAATTATAATCAAAAAAGGTTTGCGCGGATTAAAAACATTATATTAAATCAGATTTTATGTGAACTAATAAGCGAAAATTAATACTCAAAACCACGGCATGTATGATGAGGTTTTAGGGCACTAACGACAAACAGAGAATTAACCGTACAAACATCACTATTATCTTAACCTTCTCACATTACTTTCTGACGGCGCAGCATATCCTTTTTCTTCAATAAATAATATCAGTAATCAAATCCACAATCACTCTCATCATACACATGCTTCAAACAATCCATATACATGTTCCTTAGCCTACCTCTACCTTATAGGGTATAAGGTAAAGGTAGGCTAATTTTAAATCTACCACATTACATTCCACATTAAAATCTTCTGGTCATGTGCCTTACAACCCTGCGCATTACATGATCGTACTATACCAAACTTCTTTCTTTAATATTTTCAATTATTGATAGATACTAATTGCAAACTTGCTCTTAAACACTCATTTTGTATTATATCTTTTCTTGTGACCTCTTATATCCATTTTAACATTCTCATCTCATTCATATGCATTTCCACCTCTTTCCTTAACGGCCCAACATTCCGATCCATACATAATAAGTCTGATAGCAGATTCGAAAATCTGCCTCTTCAGTTTAAGAGTTATAGTGTCATTTGTTATGCTCCTATTCTGTCGCTAATTCATCCATTTTGTGTTCTACAACACGATCCACAAAAATTATAAATTTTCATACAAATATCATTAATATTATAAATTAAAATAAAACATTACTATTTTAAATTATTCCTTATTGTGTTGTTATTCAAATTAAGATTATAACCAGTTTATGTTTTAAAATTCTTATCTATAATAAAGTGGAAACGAACTGAATTTCGATCACTTACAAAATAAGGAACACTTTATTTTAAATAAGAAAATGTGTTTAAAAAATGTTTAATCATAGTTCAGAAACGCACGAGTACTATAAATAATAACTTAGAAATATATTTAGTTTTTATTCATGATTACTGGATTTACGGAACTAAATCACTCGTGGTTGTTACATCTGTAAATATTAATTCCCCGCATCCCTCGATGTACTCAGGAATTATATGTATATATTATATAAAATAGAGATAGGGCTAGAAGCTTAAATATCTCTCTTTAAGACGTACATATCGAGTAAGAAAGAGTTTTTCGAAATTCAGCCCCCAAGGGGGTGGAATAGAAAAGTTTGTATGAAATAAATAACTACTAGGTCTAAATAACTTCAAAATGAGGGCGTAGTCGCCGGCAACAGAAAATTTTAATATAATAAGAGTTTATCGCATTTTACACAATCACATGAGTTTTCACTTCATCTGCGATTACGAGTCTTCCTATGAACGAAATCTAAAATCGGTCCGCCCCAAGTTTGCAATAAATGGGAGTATGTTTGTGGCTATTTTAATTTTTATCGCCCCTTTTATTTATCATTTTTGAAATACACTGCAATAAAGATTTGAGATTTGCCTTAATACAGATTATTTTAATACGTATTAAGGCAAATCTCGTCAAACCACAATTTTATTTAAGCTTCAATAATGTCGTTTTTTCGGTTGATGCATTGTATTAAAACAATATAGAATCAAGTTTTCACGGTAAGCTCCCAGGTCTTTGAACAAGTAGAACATTGCCTATACACTCATTTAGAAGAAGGCAGTAGGTACTGTGGAGATTGCATTAACGCAAACACCACAGGCCGTTCTAACTGGTCATGTTTGATATTCAAAATTATAAAAAGAATATATATAAATTTGAAACAGATCAGAAAAAAAGGATTCTGGGGAGGATGTCAGATAAGATGTGAATTGATATAAAAATAGCATTTTTATAACAAACAAAAATAAACAACATAACGATATTAATACGTGTTATAATTTAATATAAACTAATACGCCCCGACTATAGCTACATAAAGATCCCAAGGGGTCTGGATCGCGTACTAACACGAAGACGACGACGATCCTTTACAATACTTAATTCTAAAGTAAGCTTGGGCGCTCCATGATTGATTTTGATATAATATTAAAATTTCACTGCCAGAATATAGTTACTCGTAATATACCGTAACAATAGCATATAAACATTGTACACAATTGTTATTAGAAAACAAACACTCATTACGTCTATGCATATAATGATTAGTAACCGTCACTTATGTATACATAATTTGTTTGATAAACTATCATTGCTATTAGAATATGAAGTCATATAATTTTTAATTTTTATGTAGCATGACTAGTAGGTATATGTATAATTACACCAGCGATATCACCGAGACGACATTGAGAATATATTCATTTATTATGATATGCTATACAAAGACTTCTAACACCTGAGTACATAATTTGTGCGGCCTCTCTCGTCATCTGGGTTTGTGTAAAGATGTCATAAGTTATTTCAATACTCGTAAATACCAGCAATTTAAGATTTTATTGTGATCGCAATAAGGTCGTCTTTTTGCATTAATGCTTTGTATATTGCTTTGCCATCAAGATAGAACTTAAACTAATAAAATGGCATAAACGCTTTCAAGAATTAGTCAATCTGTCTTCAGTTAAATTTTACTCAATCTTAATACAAAAAATAGTCTTATGAATTCATTTTTATACGACCAAGCAACTAAAAAAATATCGTTTTTTTTCGAGTAGTGGTTTCCAAAGAGATTGAAATATATTTTAATTGTGAAGCCAAGGGTTCTACTAATAACAAATGTATACATTATTTTCCTGGTAACGAATTGTTGATGGCGTTGGTGTACAGACAATATAAAGATATCATTTACCCTTACCAAACAGAAAAATCAGAAAAAAATTTGTTTCGTGACAAAATCAGTGATAAAATGAAATGATACAAGATGATGTATTTGTAAGTGTAGACTGATAATTAGTATTATATTAAAAAGTAAGTAATTAAAACAGCATTAAGAAAAACAAGCGCTAAACTATCACAATGTAAGAGAACAAACAATTCAATAAAATATTAGTATTATGAGCCAAACACGCTTGAAACGGAGCAAACAAATTGGACGAAAACAACAATAAAAACGAAAACAAAAAATATATAACGTTAAATTTTGTTAGTATTAGTAGTTATTTTATCACCGCAAAAAAATAACTTTATAAATTAGAATTAAAAACAATTTATGTCGTAATCATAAAAATTAAAACGTAATATATCTCCGAATTAATAAACAATGAAAAGAAAAAAAAACGCTGAACCTGAAGTAAAAATAATTATTGTAGAAGTACATTGTATAAAAATTAAGCTATCAGAAAACTACTATTTACAATTTTTGCGAAAACATATTTTTTGTTGAACATAGGGAAGTTAAAGTATATCTTACATTTTGTTTGCTGTGTGTAAGATATGAGAAAATATCTATCTGTTTGTACTGTCAAAATAAATTATTTGTACATAACATACTAAAAAAAGAAATGAAAGAATTAAGTACTATGGTTAACCTAGTAGTTAGCCTACTATGGTTATTTGCAATCATTTATTAACAATAATGAAAGGCTATTAAGACGAAAACTTAGTTAATGTGTCTTTATTATTATTATTATATTTCTGCTTTTCAAATTTCTTTAAAAAGGTTTTATGAATTTAGACAAGCCATGCTCGATTGCAAAAAAAAAGACATAGATGTATGCAAGTAAAAACAAAGAAAGATACAATGAAAAATATAGTAATGAAGCAGAAACAAAATGTAAAACGAAGCAACATCGAAGGTTTTTGCTTATTATTTGTATAGTGATAAAAGTGCTAATTTACACATGCTAATACTTCTACGGAAATAACTACTTACAATTTTGTCAAATAAAACTTACTAAATACAGATTATACAAATAATACCAATTGTACTAACTACCCGTAATTTTTAATTAATCATATACATTTCTTGCGAGCATTGCATGAATTTATTTCGAGTTATTGCAGTTTTTCTTTAAAGAAATTAATACGTGCGTACGCGACGTATTCTATTTCATAAAATTTGAATTTTGTTTTACATGAGATATATTATAAATTTAATATTTTATCTGAAAAACACACGTTACTTTTACAGTTTATTTATAATATATATATATATATATATATATATTAAATGCGACCGGTTTCGCTTCTTATAGTATTATCAGGGGTAAAATTCAATTCACGCAAGCTCTAATGTGCTCCCGAATTTGACAGAACTAAATGCAGTTATCTTTAATAGGAATCACAATAACTAAATAAAACTTAATGGTGCAGAAGAATATAGTGATTTGTCGATCTACAATATTACAAATAACTAATTTGAATGTCGATTTATTTTAAACTGTTATACTGTAAATACATTTACACCTTACTTACTTGTGGAATATTTCGGGTATATTACAAGTTAATGTACATAACCTTTTCCCGTTGGAATAATGGTTGTTAAGTAGTTTCAGCATGATCTTAAATCAAACCGAGATTGAGCGAAGGGTGAGCAGTTTTAGTGAAAAAAAATTAAGTTTTTATCTTCATTATCATTTGACTTTTATTTCATTTTAAAACTATTCGCGCACCACCTTGCGAAACTCCATTCAATTAAGTTTATTACATTATATTAGATTAAGTAACCAAACGAGTTTCACTTTAATTTCATAAGTGGCATTAGACATAACTTTTATTATAATTTAACAAAGTATATTTGTCAAAAATCTTTTTGAGTCAGTTGAATGAAATTTTATTTAATATAAGCTCAACCCCTGCCACGCTATTATAAAACACAATATTTTTTAATTTTGTTTATATTGAATTTTTATATAGGTGCAAAAAAAAGTATATATAGTTTAAAATAATCTACAAAAACTGCCCACCGCTTCCACCATTTCGGTAAGAAATGAGAAAACTCGCCAAAACTTATTAGTTGTGGTTCGATACAAATATTTGACAAAACTTCCTCTAAAAGGTATGCTACCTTTGTATATCCCGCGACACTGGTCCAAGATGACCGAATCCAGAAGCGATACTGTTGATCTCCACTTGTTTCCATGAACAATAAGGCGCATGCTTTGCGCATTGGTTCTCCGTGTGAGGACATCGTGACTCCAGCATGATGTCTGAACGCAGCATGCCTAGTGATATCGGCTACGCCAGACAAACTTGGGCTTTTAATTGTATCCACGTTATCAGAAGCTATCAAGAGACGAATTCGCGAAAAACACGCGCATAATAGAACGATATACATAAAGCAGCATCACATTTCCTGATTAAAATTTATCAATGAACGTCGTTACTCCTGAGACGAGAAACGCATACTTCGAATAAGTTGATATAACGCCTAATTATCTTAAATAACTGTAGTTGCCAATTAAAATCACAGCACATATAGCATAGCCTTGTACAATATATCAGTTATCGAATAGTTGAATCAAATGCTGCTTTTGACAAAAAATGTTGATATTGTTCTGCGGTATTATGAGAATAATTAAATGGAACGTTTGAACATTCCCGCGTTACGGTTTCAACCATGGAAACAGAAATCAAAATAAGAGGTGTGTGTACAAGTTTGTTTTTGGTATGTGAAATTGATAGAAGACACAGTCTTCTCTTTTTACTCGAAATTCTAACATCCAAAATGTCAAAGTTTGACTATGGGCGTGAAACTCTAAATCGATCATTTGATGATTTCCGATAGCGCCTCGTTAATTGTCGAGAAACAGCTTTGAAAGTAATGAATAGTATTACTCTGAATTTGACAGCAAACATACGGTATTCCTCACATGATATATTGAAATTTTTAAATCGACACGGCGTAAAATATTCTTGCTCGATATTTTTTTGCTTCATTTTTTTGTTTATTATACTCGAAATCGTAAAGTGTAAGTAATCAAAGTTTGTTGTTTATTGGTAATTAACATATGTCAAAGGTTCATTTGACACTTCGCACGTTAGTTTATGGAGCAATATAGCGAAAATTTAAATTTGGACTTCAAATGAAGCATGTTTTATTGATGCCGCATTTATGATTTCGACGCGATGAATTGCAGTTATTTTTTTTAATATCGTTCCCAACACCAAAGATAATAAATTTTAAAATTCAAATTAAGCAGGTAACTTCGACCAATTTTCGTGTCAGAAAACCCCATTGAAAATAACTAGGTTTGGAAAACGATCAGATATTTACGCTGACGTCTAAACTACCACTTTCGAAATCCTTACGTTGAAATTTTTACTGCCAGCATTGTGTCAAAACATATATCTCATAAAATATTTTAATAGACTAGACTATAGGATTTACCCAGATATTTGTCACTTTTTTAGCAAATCCAACCCATAACTGCCAATATGTTAGTGATGTCAAAACAACCTGAGGCTAAAATGTTAGACCCTTTCCGAATTGAAAATCGCTTATAGTAAAAATCTTAGTAGTACCAATTGTAATCGTTACAAGACTGTCATCTAATCATCTAATCTGACTGGTCGTAAATTCTCTTTAAGAATGCAGTGTATCAATATCCTATATTATTATGATTATTATTACTTGGACTTGTACTGGTCACTGTCAACTTGACTTATAATAATAAAGTGATTTGATTGGTTGATCGGCCAGAGGGTAACGGTGAAACACTGAGTTTTTAACGCAAACGTACTACAGTTATATTTCGTACTGTGACAGATTTGTAGATCTTGCGTATACAGCATGGAGCCTCGTTGGTGAACTTTACTGAACACACACGTTTTACTAGTGACTAGTAATAAAAATAATAATATATTATTCAGAGCTACTCATAAAACAATATTCTAACACTAAATAATAAATAAACCAACCAAATTTTATGCATTATTTACCTTATGCATAAGTTTAGGTGCGCCGTTGCCCTGTGGTTGGGCTGTTAGACCTATGTGCAAGTCTACCGTCTATCCTACCCTCCGGACCGGAACACGAGAACGTCATTATGACGGTAGGAATAGGTAAGGCGGTGGATCCCTACCCGGGAGAGTTGCTGCACAGCACCCTAGCACCAGTGGTCATGTTGGAAGTAGCCCATTTAACCTATGCTCGCCTTTTACGAGCTGCCTGGTAGGAAGACATTTCGTCTATTCTACGCAGAAGGTCTATTCTTTAGAAAGGTTTATTCATGCAACTCCGAGCCTGCCAATAATTACGGGGTCTGCCACTGTTTTATGTCTCTTTCTAAAAATATTTAGAAAGAAACAGTGATTGTTTGTGACCGTCGCTGTTGACCTTAGTCCTTTGTTTAAGTTACACTTTCGAATACAGTTTAATATACTTTATTAAAAATGGTGTTTCAGTAATTAATCGGCAATTAAGTTAACTCATCTCTATAAAATTTAAATATTTCAAAAACCTTAAAACTCAATTCCGCATATGTGGGTAAAAATAAGTTCACCAAGATGGCGCCATGCTGTATATTAAAAGGGCTTCATATAAATCAGACGAGTCGCCCGTAGACGGGTCTCATTCACACCAAATATTGCCTAAGTCTATTTATGCTTCATATGTTACAAGTCAGTGTTATCCATACAGCTGTAGGGCCATATTACTCTATATCCAAATTAACATTGGAGGCTATAACATACGAGTTATGTTGTCCGTTTGCAAATGTTTAAAAATGTATCTTCAAAATAATCAGAAATTCATCCCTTTATCATGATATTCCGCCACATTAAGTGGACTCTTTCCACTCATAAATATGTCACATAATTTGTATATGACGCCAACTAACTGTTGCCCCCAACCTTAAGTGTAAGCATATGTGATAAAGTAAAAATTATATACCTGTGCGATCCCCTCATTTCGTACTTTTATCCATATGTTATACAAACTAGCTGTAAATTCATCAACTTGAAGAGCATTTTGTAGTGTATGTTCAAGAAAATCATCATCATGGGCTACCTAAAATTAAAATTTTTATCTTATACCAAGTCAAAAGAATATGATAGCAATGCGTTGTTATGCATTTGAATAGTATTCAAAGAACATGTAAAACAAGACAAAGAAATAAAATATATTTTAAAATGTCTAACTCCATACTTTAATTATTTTTCTATGAAAGTAAATTTAAATATTAGTTTGTTTTACATCATAATTTTCATGCTTTTAAATATTTTACTGTATTTATGTTCACTAATAGAGACCCTGCAAATTTCTTATGAATGTGAACACACAGCCTGTGTATACAGTGCTTATTTGAGTACTGATTTTACTAATTTTAAAAACCAATAGAAACTTTAAATCATCAAATAAATATAGGCAATACCTGGTATATAAACAAATAACTTTAATCTAAATTCAAAATGGCGTATAGGAACTTATTTCGAAAAGTGTTTTACTAAGTGAAACTATTTATATTTTAAAAGTAAAAATGTATTATTTTTTTTAAAAGGGTAAAAAATAATTGAATATATTACCTTATGCATAAGTTCATTTAAAACTGGTTGGAGTTCTACTGCCTTTGTAAACTCTGTGCGGGGGAAGGGAGATGGCAGCAAAACAAATGGAGCAATCTAAAAACAAGATAGATGAAAAACTAAGAAAAATTTAAAAGCCTGATTAGTCTCCTATTTAAAAGCTTTGTTTTGAAATAAAACCAAATTGTTACAATAACTAGTCTTTTCTATTTTATTCTGTAACGAAATCATCAAAAGCTTTATTATAAATACATCATATATAAGAGAGAGGAGCAATAAATCTGAAGCATTTTTATCGGCTACATATTGTTTATAATAACTTTTTTTGTACCCATAAGATTTGCTGCATGTTTTCATTTACAATTACGTGATAGATCTTTTATACTACTTTTATATTTAGATATACTTAGTAAAATATTGTAAAAATATTAAGAAATCGTTGCTTTATATATAATTAGGGCCCGGATTAATATGTAAATACATATTTTTAATTAACATGACTTTTGGTCTCAAATGTGTTGTCTACATCTATAATATAAAAATGAATCGCAAAATGTGTTGGTAAGCGCATAACTCAACAACGCCTCGACCAATTTGGCCAAATCTTTTTTTTAAATGTTCGTTGAAGTTCAAGGATGGTTTTTACGGCGAGAAAAATTAGAATTATTGCTGGAAAAACCCTAAAAATAG
>DVZL01001651.1:0-17095 GCA_018236625.1 Lasaia peninsularis
TGTTTTTAAAGCACTTTTATAATATTGGTATTAAATGAAAAGGGCTCGTTGAGAGCAACTCGAAAAATAATAAAAACTTTTTCTAAAAAGTTTTTTTTTTTGCTTTTAATTGATTTAATCCATGACTTGTATTAGTAAGTACAAGATAATAAATAATTCAAAATTTTGTAAAGCCTTGGGAAGCATTCAAGATGTAAAAAAAACATTACATTTTGGCATAATTGCTCCTTCTTACAAAAATTGCACAATTGTAATAGATCTGATCTTACTATATACAAATAATAAATTATTACATTTAAAGCATTTGATAGTGAAATAATAAAATAACAGAAATCAATTATCAACTGTCAAGAGTAAATATAGAAGATATAATGGTAGAAGGGTGAAAATTTGGTGTTTGTATGTATTTTTGTGTCTTAATTTAAATATGCTGGTTCCTACAGTATATTGATTATACACACATTTTCTAAGAATAGCTCATATCACTGGTAAGAAATTTTGATAAAAATAAGCCTGTAATGGAAATTCAATAATATACAATGAATTTACAGAAATTCAGACTTCAAAATGCCTTTAAAATTGGGGTGGCCATTTGGGCAAGTTCTACTCCAAGAACTTCCATTTTTGTCCATAATGAGTAAACCTTCTCCATTTAGACTCACCTATATATGATTTTTTTGTACTTTATTAAAAAGAAATTGATGTTACATTTTACAGAAAATGTTTTGGACTAAAAACAAAAGGATATTAGAACACACTAAACAAAAATGTCAATACGGAAACATTCCTGTTGGAGTAAATTTGGCTAGAAACTGGTTTATGGAATCAGTTAGTAGAAGTAAGAATTTATCAATCCAGAATTTATGACTTTGACAATCTAATTTACATTAATCTGTAACATAAAATAATATGACACTTAAACTACCAAATACTATGATTTTCACAAAAGTTTATGTAAATGGATGTGGTAGAAAAAATGTACTAACAGAAAGTACATAAAATAGTTATAATTATCAATTGAGCACTTTTTTAAACTAATGACAAGTGTGACAGCATCATGTTCTCATTGAAAGCTGCAACCGCTACAAAATCTGAACATTTCCATTATACCAAAAAGTTAGAAGTGTAATTAATCATTTTCAATAAATCACTTTTCAATAAAAGAATAATATAATAATATTTTTAGTCAGTGGAGAAGAATGTAATGCTGTTTATATAGGTCAACATTTTTTGTCAGAAGTGGAAACACTAAGCCTATCATACGTATTAAACAACATTGCATTAAAAATTATGATTTTTATTAATTTAAGAAGCTATGGACAATTTATTACAATTCCCTATGGAGATACAAATTCAAAATCAAATAATCATGATATTGTGGTAATATTCCTTAATTTTTAATGACATATAAACTAATACATATTTAACTAAATTAAATTATTGTTTAATATAGTTTAGCAATATTTATTTTTGTTATGATTATTATTTTTACTTTTTTTCTGGATAAATTACACAAGTTGATCTAACCCAAAAGTAAGGAAATATGCTGGTGTTAGTCAACAATATTAATAGATAGAAATAATTAAAAAGATAATAGAATAAATATAATAAGCACCCAGGCCCAGAAATACAGACATCTGTGTTCATCACATGAATGCCTGCCGCCTTTGGGAATGGGACACTAGCCTTGCGGCTGGACGGTGGCATTAGGCATGTATACAATGCTGTCACTATAATACGATGAACTAACGGTTCCTGCAAATTATAAAGTAAAATTTTTATCGTTAATTTTTTTTAAAAGTTTATATATATATCATATAGATCGATTTTCAAATACATTAGTTTGTAAGTTATCTACTGCAGTGGTTTGCAGCAAATTATATTGATTCAACAACGGATCTCTTAAGAATCAAATGTACGCTGTAAAATAAATAGATCAGTTTGGACGACAAGAACGGATCGGAACAGACGGTTAGCTCGTATCTAGCGTTATCTAAACAACTACATGAAGTTCTTTAAAAAGATATTGATACGCTACTGGATGCACAATTCACTCCTGGATGCGTTGGGTTTGGAAAACGTCACAACTTTTATGCAGCAACCATTCGAGACTGCAAGTTAACGACGCATTGCATGTTTAGCAATGTGGAAGTTGATTTACAAGATCGATTTATTTTGGGTATATTAGCTTGCTTAGGAAAGGAAAAGCTATACACTCAATATCTAGCGTATTTTGTCAAGGCACCCTGATCAAGGCGGTGGACTTAGACCGAGACCTTATGCTACACTCGAGTTGGCACTGGTGCTGCATCAGGATAGTTTGCGGCGCAGATGACGTCGAAAGAACCAGCGTATTAGGTCAACATGTGAAACATGCACAAAAGTTTAGGTAAATACTATGTGGTATGTGGTTACATAAACCAAGAACCATTGAAATGTTGTTTCATTAATGTAAATACCTATTATTACTTATAATATATAAGTGTAAAAAGTGTAATGCTAAAGGATATTAACAAGATTTTGAAAACAACTTTAACTGACAGGGTAAAACAAAGGCAGACACAGATTAAATATAAGAGTGGAAAACCCTCTTTTACCAAGAAATGTTATATGATTCCTATTTATATGAAAAATGATGGAGTTGTGGTAAACAAGGCCAGTCATATGTTTGATAAAAGATACATGTTCATCAGAGATTACAAAAAGACACAATAATATTATTTATATTATGTAAAACAACTGTGCCTAACCACACTCACTGAACTTGGGATGGACAGATCGAGTAGTCAATCTGTTCAAGGTATGATGTTGTAATTGCCTTCACCAATCAGTTGCAGTAGCAAAATGGAAACAAATAGTGCAGAGAGTGAGAGAGATTATATTTCTGCTGATCCTAGAAGCGACAATCTACCCTCAAAAGTGACATTAACATGAGGAGTAAGATATCACTATTATAATGATAATGATGACGATAATTTTTACAAGGCCAGGACTGGTAGTAGGAGGCAACCTAGAGACAATGATATTTGAGTGACCTGGTGCTTTAGTTAAATATAAGTTACATAAAAGTTACTTTTGCGTTACAATTATTGTCACTATTTTTTTTAGTTTAAATTTATTTTTTTATGTTTGTAAATATATCTTTTTGGAAAAGATAGTGTTAAGTACGAGTTTAGAGATGTAAGTTGCATCAACATATGTAACAGTACTGCTGCTGCCTGTTAAGACCGTTAGCTGCATAGGTCCCGGGTTCAATTTCCAGATTGGGCAACTTTTCTTAAATGTTTTTCAGATTATTCTGAGTAAGCATTATATTGGTGGGATTGGAATGTGCCCGAAGTGGCGATAGACTTGCCACCTATCACATTAGGGGCCCTAGTACCTTGGCTAATTGTGGGTGTTCTAATATATCTACTGGACTTACAAGTTGTGGATATACTAGGACACCTTTGCCTATCTCTTCAAGGATAATAAGGATAATAAATCATAAACCTATTTATCGTATTGTAGTGGAGTTACAAATAGCTTATTACTAGATTAAGTAGGAAAAATCTTTATTGGATTATGTATGAGCTCATTCAGAAATTATTGATTGAACTTACACTTTTAAGTATTACTTTAATTCTGTACAATACAATAATAGTTACGAACATAAATTTGATTTTGGCTGCCAATATATTAAAAGCAGATACATATGTTAAATTATAGAAATTTATGAGTGTAATTCGGTGTTAGTCCATTAAAGTAATATTTAAAAATACTATTTATAATAAACACCTAGACTTAGAAATTGTAAAACTGAAGTAAATGTTTTTAATTTCATTATAAAACATGATTCAGATGGAAATATTAAAACCAACTATTTCAAAAGTCAACAGAGAATACAATGCTACTTACTTCTTTGGAACTACAGCAAATTTATTTTGTAAGTATTTATTATATGTTTTAGTATCTTAATATTACTTTTTCATGACTTGGAACAAGTTTCTATAAATAAAGAATAAAAGTGGGAACCAACACTTAAATATGTAATAATTAATTAAGTAGTCACTTGATATATTCTCAAAATATTTATTTACATATTTACTTCAAAATAAATAATTAAAATGAAGTTGTATACACTTTATTTGTGAACACACAACACAAATGGTATGGAACCCTTAGTATGGGAGTATTTGCACTGGCCATTTTTTTTGTTACAGACCTTCATATCACCTCTGGATTGACAACTAAAGTACCAAATATAGAATATAATAAGTCTCTCAGAATATAATCAGAACTGCACTGATATTACAGGCCGAACATGGTTTAGGATAGCTGGAGGAGCAAAGTCATGATTTTATAATTAGTATTCCTGCTTCCTTGTAAAAAGTGAAAAGTTTTGAAGGAAAACCAAAGTATTACCTTGCTATTCATAGTTAAAAAAGTGTGGTTGTTATTTGATTTTTTTACTATAACATATAATTCAAATATCACAAAAATTTGTTAATGTTTTAATTATTAATAAAAAATGATTATTGGATTTGACATTCTAAATGCCAAACAATACAAATAAATAAAATTGGAGTGTCTGTATTTATAGTATAGATAATATTACATATTAAAATAACTGCCTTTTACTAAAGCACAGCTAGTTAAATCTGAAAACAATAAAAAATGTAAATTGATTTTCCCAAAAAAAATGGGGGAAACTGAAGGGAACAATTGAGAAACAATCAATTTATAAGAAGTTTGTGTTTAAAAAGCGAGAAGACCTGATCATACCCTTGCCATTTAATGCTACATAACTATGTTTGTCTAAACTTATCTAAAGTTAAATTTTCAGACAACTTTTCTGGAAACATGGCAGATTGGGTAAAGAAGAAATTAAATACACCCCTAGTATTAACAATTGGTTTAAGCCAGGAAGATATATTTTTTCCACAAACTCAGCACATTAATAATCTATACAAAAATTTCTACACTATCTTACAAGGTGTATTACCAATAACAAAGAATATTTACGGACCGCTATTTAATTCTCAATTAAAAATATATAATGACAGTGCATATTTGACAATAATTATATTTCTATGTGTATTAAATATCTTTTAAAATATAATAAAAAATATGAAATATTTGTATTTTTATAATTCTCAATCATCAGTTGGAGTTTTTAGGCCAAATGTGTACATTGTGACTACTGTCAGTCTGCTGGACTGCAATTCTGGCCCGAAAACACAATGAATATGAAAGATATTCTAGACATAGTAGATGCAAGTTAAAAGAGTAAATTTGTGCAGTGATTTGAATTTAACACAAGATTTCACCTTAAGGACCTACATTCATATACAGGATCAAATGAGTATGATAGACTTCAATTTGGTTAATAACAGACTCCAGAAATGTTAAATATATGTATGTATGTTAGTGTGCCTACTAGACTGAAATGTTTTGAATGAGAGCATGGTAGATATTTCTAGACAGATAAGTGGTAGTGCAAAGATGTGCAAGGCAATAAATGGTGATGCATGGTGGGATGTGGAGGTGACAGAATCTACCACAATGAATAAAATGAACCATAACTGAACCATGCACCATCTTTGTAATCAAATAATAGTGTGACATTGATGAAGACAGAAATCTTCATCATCACCATTCCAGCCAATGTAAGTTCACTGCCAGGTATAGGCCTCCTTCATAACATTGCATCTCGACCGGTCTAATGTCGCTTGCATCAATCGATGGCCCACAACCCTTATAATGTCGTTAGAGCATCTTGTAAGAGGCAGTCCTACTGAACGCATTACGTGGCAGCCTATCGAGAACCTTTCTGCCCCAATGGCCATCGGTTCCACGTGCCCTGCCCAGCACCACTTCAACAAGCTAATCATCTACGCTATGCCCATGATTTTGGCTCTTTGGTGAATCTTTTTGTTTTTGAATATGATCCCTCAAAGAAACACCTAACATGACAAAGATGTAAAGATACAAATATACACTGTTAATAACACCAAACAATTAGTGAAAGAGAAAGTATAAAATTGGAAGAGAGGCAATCAATTTTGAAACAGTTTTACTAGTGTATCTAGGATACTGTTTATTTGATAAACTGAACAATGCTTTGTAAACATTTTTTTACAATATCTACAAATAAACAAGGTAGAAAAGTTTCTTTAATCTTGAGTATAACATAATCTGATTTTGTTTTTTTTTTATTGGGACATATTAACCCCAAAGTAAGCAAGTTACATGCTGTATGTTAGTCAACTACATTGATACATAGAAATAAAACACATGCATAAGCTTATTAAGCATAAAGACCCAGAAATACTAACAGTTGACACCATGTACAAAAAAAATTGTCACTCCTGTTTTCCCAAAGGAGTAGGGGTACCTACTTATACACCTACAATAACATGATATTGATGTGACAATTCCATCTCCACATTGGGCACAAATAAAATTCCAAAACTCATATAACAATAACCTAAGACCTTGTGTTTCAATTTTAGACACTTTCTATGCTCAGCCACAGAAATAATTAATTTAACTAATAACACTATTTTTATAAACGCCTGAGAATATCATTAATTAAACTGAGGTCAGGAGCTTTAGAAATTGGTACTAGATACATTCACTAAAGAAGTAATCTATTTAAAACATTATATGTAAAATTATATAATTTTCTTAAACAATATTAACCATTTGAGATCAAAATATAAGATATCCAAAAACAAATTTTTAAACAAAAAAAATTTAGTATATTCATAATCATTCACAGATTCACAGTACCAATTTCAATAAAATAAAAATATATGAAACTACACTACTACCCAGTACCTACATAGAGCTTCGGGCCAAAAAAACCTTTTTTTTATTGATTACACTGTAAATATGTATTGTTTTATTTAAAAAAAAACTATTATTAATGTTACCTGGTTAGGAGGTATATGTCCGATTTGATGCTGCAGATATCCATGTGGTCCTTGTCCAGGCATGTTTGAGTGCTGAGGATTTCCAGGTAAATTCGAGTGTCCATTTGGCCCTGATGGATGAGAAGTCGAACTCATTGGATGTCCAGGTGGTCCACTTATGTGAGGCCCAACCATATGTGGTGGCATTTGATGGCCTCCGGGCGACATCCCTGGATGCTGAGGAGGCACTCCAGGCGGACCACCGTTGTTAGTTGGATGAGGTGGACCCGACGGAGGCATATGATTCGACATTGGTGGTTGTCCTGTACCAGTCGGTGGTGGTCCATTTACATGTTGACTATAGGGGCTATGTGGAGATTGCGGCGGTGCCGGACTTTGTGTTGGCGGTCCCATTGGACTTGGCGCCTGTGGTGGAGGCATTGGACTGTTTTGAGGAGACGGACTTGCCATTTCTTAATAATTTCAACCTCTCATAACATAAAAAACCCGTCGTAAGCAATTTTTATAAAAGTTTTATGGCGGAGCACATTCGTGACGCTAACACATCAATCACATTCACTCATAATTCTAAATATAACGAAGGATGTAGTTGCTTTTCTTTTTCATTCTATTAAATTTTCGCTTAATTGAAATAGTTTATCTTCATTTATTATCACATAAAACTATAATTCGCAGAGCATAAAACAATCACAATTCATTCACATAAATACAAATCGAAATTAGAAACCACAGATTAGATATTACTGATATTAGTAGATCTTCCGTCATGGAATTTCCAAGTTGGAACAGTGCTCTGTGCTGCAGTCTGTGGTTAGCACCGAGCGTTGTACTCGGTAGGTAGCATGTTAATGTTACCTACTATTTTTGAGATAGGCTAAGCTCTGTAAATCAAGAAAGAAAAATTTCTCTTTTTTTAGATATGTAGGTAATTTATTACTCTTAAATGCGTTCAATGTAGGTAGAACATGATAGGTAATCACAGGTTAGTTATCTGGGCTATTCGCGCTTGGGATTAATTATAAGAAGAAGAAGAAGACAATTAATCAATTTTACATAGGTATTGAAATTGGGAAGTTGAAACGCTACCTATATAGTAATCTGTGGTGAAACCAAAGAGTAATAAATAATAAATGAAGGTGAAACCCGGTATTGGGAATGAATTTAATTTCTGAACAGATTTCTAAGACAATAAAATAAAATACCTACAAACAATATGCGTTATATATTAAAATTTTTCACACCGTGGTAAATGTTATTAGTTATAATAACCTGAAGAGTAAGTAAAGGAACGAGTATGTTGCAGCCGCTTTATAGTTTAAAATGAAGAATCGACTAATCAAACGAATTATATTTAAAATAATTGTTGGTTTATATTTAAAATCTGTTCAAAACAACTAAAAGAAATTTAAATACAGCGAGTACTGCAAAATGGATGATGAAGAGGACTATGTTGATAACTCATGGACTTACATCAGTTTGTGTACAGAGCCTACTGTTTATGAAGGTCTTCGCTTTGCAAAAGACATGTTAATAGCTAACCTATCGTTACGAATTTTCATACAATTTGTGACAGTACCACATAATGTTAAACATAGTCTATCTTTAATAATAGGTAGCCTCTTATTATATCAGAATATTGGTGCTGCTTTTATCTGGACAATAGGGTTAACATGTAGTGCCTATGTTATGATATATTTTTTAAGTTATATTACGAAAAAGTGGAAAGGTTGTATTATATCATTTAGTGTGATACTTTTTTTATTAGCTTGTGAAATTTACGTGATGAATCCCAAGATGTGGCAGCAAATAAGAGGTATACAAATGATAGTTGCTATGAAAATAATATCAGTTGCAATTGAAATGGACCGAAGCTTATATAAACAGATGTTAAATCCCTTAGAATTTGGAGGATACATGCTTTGTCCCGCTAATTGCATATTAGGCCCATGGATTTCATATCATACTTATAATCAGTATCTTGAAGTGAAATTTCTATCTAAAAGATGGATAAAAATAATTATGGTAAACCTCACTGAATCAATATTTTATTTGGTTTTATCAAATTGTATTGTACCTTGGTATATGGAGGATGATTTATCGAAATGGTTGGTAGCATACCGTGACGCACAAGCTTTTAGGATGTCTCACTATTTTGTTTCCAGTATGTCTGTTGTTTCTATGACAAGTTCTGGATTTGGTCTGACCAATGATTGCCACTCCGAGCTTCAAATAACCAAGCCTTTATTTATAGAATTACCTAGATCACTTGTGCAAGTTGTAATTTTTTGGAATATTCCAATGCACCAATGGTTAAAGAACTATGTTTTTAAACCATGTCAAGAATACGGTCAATTTGTTGCAATTTTAGCAACATATGCTGTATCGTCCTTACTACATGGATTTAACTTTCAATTTGCCGCAGTTCTTTTAAGCATCGGCACATTTTCTTATGTTGAATACAACTTTCGGTATAAAGTAGCATTAGCATTGGAAGTGTGCTGCTTGGCTAATCCTTGCACAAAACAATGTGATCATAAGCACAAAAAGAATAGTTTACTGGCAATTTTTTTGAACACTGTATTTTCTATTGTGACTGTAATTCATCTTGCCTATCTTGGGGTTATGTTTGAGGCATCTTTTTCTGTACAGGAATCTGGTTATTCTTATTATCACACTATTAATAAATGGAGCAATCTCAATTACTTTAGTCATGGCTTAGCATTCTTCATGTATGTGATTTATTTAATGATGTGATTATTTTTCCTATTTATAAGTCAATATGTAGATAAATGTTAAATTGCACATGTCGTTAGTCCAACAAATAATGTGATAATAATGTTGATCATATTATGATCAAAACTTACCATATTGTATTATTGATAAGCAAGTTTCTTAAGTACTTTTTATTTAATTACATGTAAAATTTACAATATTTTTACATTTTCTTAAACTTAATTATTATACATATAATATGAGTAAGGTGCTTTTGAAATTTCTAACTACAAGAAATAGAAATAGTTTTTGCACTTATACTTAATATTGTGATATTATTATTATTAAAAAAAGTATTAATAAATAATAACATGTAGATATAAATAGCAAAAATGAACAGCATTTTTTAATTAATGTAATTACTGTGAGTATACTCAATCTAATTGTAATGAAATGAAATTTATTCATTTGCCGAATATTTATAAAAACAAAGTAAGGATGAGGATGAGACCTTGCTTTACACTTTTTAATGTTTAGAAGGTAATACAAAAAAGAATGGAATAATGTGAACTGTGCACCTTCCCACCTCAAAAAAGCTATTAAATGGTAGATTCCAACATGGATCCCAAACTTAAAACTTAGAATGATTCTAAATTTGCTTGTGCTCTGGGCTAGCAGAAATTAAAATTGATCTCTGTCACTTTAATCTCTAAGCTAATATAGTCTTAAAATAAGTATTATTAAACTTTTTCAATTTCATCTAGATTTTTCCTTACAATAATTATTATTCTAAGAATTTTTTATGAGTATTTTATAGTCAAATACCTATGGCAATGTTTGTTCAGAATTTTTGGCTGCCTAAGATATATGTAATGATCATGCTATATCTGTGAACAGTTTAGAATACATACCTCGTGGACACTTTAATACTGATTCTTATAAACTAAATTTTTCTGAATAAAATTTTGAGTATATCAAATGTGAAAATTCATGGTCTTCCTTTTTTTAATGCTATGTTATTCAGCAAAAAATAATTTTCACTATGAAGCCTTTTGATTGGTTTGATAAAATATAGGGTAATTTTTTTTCTCGAGTAGCGGGTTTGATTCCTGGTTATACCAAGTAATGATTTAAAAAACTATTAATGCAGTTTAAATTATTTTTTTAAATAAGATTAATCTCAGCAAAATGTCCTGTCTGCAATATTTAAAGTACTTCCCCTCCATGTGGCATAGCCGTGGGACACCCTGTATATTCAGACAAAACTTAAATGGATATTGAAGTATTTGATCATAACAGAATCAATTAAACTTTAATTTTAGCAGCTACTTATTAAAAAATATTATCATTCCATAGTCTCAGGTTGTTTTTATTATTAATAAAGCTAGTATTAAGGCTTACATACCCATTAAAATGGTGCATACTGATCTAATTAAATGTATTGTAACTTGTAGGAATTTATATTAACCATTTAATGCTGTTTTCAGATATTTGGAAATCTAGCCTACTTATTTTATCATGCGTTTGTACATTAACATAATGTTTATTATCTTGACAATATACAATGTGTATTCTATAGTTAATGTATTCATCTTTAGCAATTTCACAGCATGGTTCCAAATTTTCTATACATTCCTTACTACTACTGAAATATTCTGGTCTAGTATACAATATTGTAACTTTATAACCTTTTGTAATTTTTTGTATTAATGACAATAATGTTTTCTTATATAAATCCATTTTATTTATTTTGTAACTTTGTTCCGACCAATAGAATGCTGTCAAAGAATTAATTACTATTAGTGACAGATTTGGATATTTGCATAAAATATTTTCTAAATTTTGTAAAGTTGTGTAATATTGTGTCACATCATATATTTCTGTGACAAATAGCTTACTAATGCAATTATGTATCTGACTTTCAATACAATGTTTATTGCTATCCAAGTCATTTACAAATTGAATCCTATTAGTAATTTTTCTTCTCAAAGAATTGACTATGCCATCAAGATGCAAATAACAGTCCGTATTTAATACCAGTACACTAGCATCCACTCCACCTACACTCCCTGGAATAAGTGATTCTGAAATAATGTCTTCAAGTAAGTGATGCGTGCTTTGATCACTATATAATTCAATAACCTGTCCAGATTGTGGTCCACTTCCAAATAAAGTTGGATAAAAATTTGCAATATTTACTTTTTTTGCTAACCTCGCCAACAGTTGTAAGCCTGATTCAACTTTTATTTTCTCTGTTTCCATCGCTAAATATTTAATGAAACCGAAAATAAAGATTAAGTATTTCTTTAAATCAGTAGTGGAAATTAATTTATTTTTTCGAAAAAACTTGTATATTTAGAATCTGGATGTGTTTTTTAACTAAAATTTAGTTTAACCACCGACCACAAAATATTTATTTCCTTCAAAAATAATTAAAAACAAGAAGTAAAATATAAATTTACGTATCACCTCACCTATACAATATGATTACGCCGTTTATTATACACGTACATATAAATAGTGATTGTCAAACTTGAACATACAAATAACTTTTCCAGTTCCCGCGCTTTTCTATTGACATCTATTTCTCATAGTTTACCGTGAAGATAAGGTATCATCTGAAGATAACACTCCTAACAAACTACAAAGACCTTTTTTTAATATGTAGTAAAACTAACCCTTTCTGAACTGGCAAGCTGACAGTTTCGTGATATACAATGTCAAAACAAAATATCGCCCTTATGTAAAAGTGATATATCATAATATAGCCATGAACTATGGAGGGTATAGGTAAGGTACATCTCATATAGGAGATAAACTAAAAATGTGTCCAGCTGTTGGTATAAATAACAGTTCAGACTTCAGAAACCTTCAAGATTGGCGCTAGTGGAAACTACAGTATATGGTATGGACTATGGTGTTTAGCCCGCCGGTGCTGCCTCTAGCGGATCTTTTATAAATCTTAAGGAATAAGGCTAATAATTGAAGTACCAAATCGAGCGAGAATCGGAGCGTGCCTATTCTAATCGTCGTAATATTACGTTTTATGATTAAATCTCATAAAAAATCATAAATTTCGAATTATTTCTCTTTGATTAGACGTGCGATATGTATTTTCGAATTTTCCTGTAGCTATTGTGGCGCCACTCTTATTTATGTATTTTGACGGACATATTTTCATAATACAGATGTTCCTCCTTACCTATACCCTCCATAGTCATGTCTTTGGAATAACTGTCGGTGTCATAGGGATCAAGGTTCGCCGAACCGAAATATAGGTTATGTAGGTAGGTAAGGTTTTTGTGAAGACTCATTCGCAATGTCAGTGTCGTCATATTTAGATTTTGTAAATAAGAATAATAACCGTCAACGAAATTTATTTAAGTTATCGCTATCTTCTTTTAATGTCAATAAAAGAAAAAGACAAAAGACTTTTAGTCCTGTCAGATTATGTATGTGACATTTCTACAGACGTTGTCTACTCCTTGAAATATTTCGACTAAAAGCCGTTTAGGTACGTCATTGTTTTGGCTAATTTGACATCACTAAAGTGTCCTGTCCCTTTCCTTTTTATTCCATTGGAAGGAGATGGAATCTACCTGAAGTAAGTTAAGTTAGCGTGCAGAGGAATTACCACCATTGAACTTTTAAAAAAAACGAAAGTGTGATGAATTGATTCTACATATTTCAGGAGAGGATTCAGCAATCGCATCATTGGTAATAAAAAGGGCACAATTAAAAAATTTGATTATCCTAGTTTTTGGCATAGGTACATAAATAGGCACAAAATTACTAATACCACACTGTCATGCCAATAATATTAATATCCTGTTTTTACAATATATATTTTTTTAAAGCCGACTATTTAATATAACCTCGTTGGTAACGAGGAGATAGCGTACAACTCCAACGCCACCGACAAACTGCGGGGCTCGGATTCGATTCCCGACGGCGCGGCGGCATGCAGGCATTTGTGCGATTTCTGAAATGTTATGTCTGTATTTACGGGTGGTGGTGACCGTTTATTAAATTTATTATATTAAATATTTAAGTATTTTTTATTTCAGCACATGGGTAGTTCTCAAAATATTATTTTTGGCCAAAATTTTTGTTTTTCTTATAAAACTAGTTATTTATCTAAAATAAGGATGGAGGTGGTTGTTTTGTGATTATATAACACTGAAATGTTAAGGGCACACGAAACTTAACCATAGTTTTAGAGAAAAATGACATAAATTTAAATTAGCTGGTGACAAGAATGACCTTTTTTGAGCATAATGATATAACGATGGAGAAAAATGATGTCATGTTACTGATAATGACTTTTTGAGGAATAATCTATATAGAATTATCAGTCTTTCCACTTTGACCAACAAAACTAACTATTTTTAATTTTATAATAAATTTAATATATTCGATAATATATTAAAAATATGTTGCCAAAAAAAATCCTGGACCAAATATTTTTCATTCTTTTTTAAAAAATATATAAAAATATTTTTTATTTAGTGTTTAATGTTTGTTTTAATAATAGAAAAAAAATATATCCGGATAAGCGCTATTTTATTACGAACACGTTGACATAGGGTTTACGTTAGGAGAAATCCGGGGTAGGTATACTATGTATAATAATAAAGGACCGAACATTGCAGTCTTCTCTGTTGGGGCCTTGGATAAAAGCAAGTGCGCATGCTCGGCACATAAACTATGGAAGGGGGGTCCAAGATTTTTTTGGCAATCAGTTGGTTCAACTAGAATATTTTTTCCAAAAATAAAATATACCTAGTTTAAACCAGTTGGTCCGACTAGAATATTTTTTCCAAAAATAAAATATGGGATCAACCAGTTGGATAGATTGAAATTATTCCTTCGCCGAGTTCCATTCTGTACAACCAGTTGGTTAGTTTAGTTGGTCAAAGTGAAAAGACTGGAAAAAACATTTGGCCAGTCTTACGTACCTACCTAACACTTAACATAGGTACGTTGTAGTCACAGACCACATACCCCAATGGACTTGGGGTATGTGGTCTATGGTTGTAGCTCTGATAATGCCTCAAAAATCTAAACTAGTACGGTTTATATATAAAAATAAATTAGATAGCACAAGTGTTTATTCATTTATAGATATCTAAACACTTAGATATTACGAAAATAATATCATGGTTTTATGTTATTTTCGTTGTCGTTGACGAGTCGAACCTACCGTGTAGAGTACCTACCATTACGTTTCGACCAGAATCTAAACACCTACACTTTTGACCCGATGAGATAAAGTTAATAAAAATAATTGAATAGTGCTTTTATGACCGCTTCTTGGGTTAATCATTACCTAATTTTAAAATAATAGGTCATGTGTTTGACAATAAAATCGGTGTTTAAATAAACATACATTCATTGCCAAAAAAACAAAAACATACATTTTTTGCCAAAATATATTTTTAAAGTGTATCGCATTTTACGAACTTACCACTCACAACTACTCATTATTTTATAATGCTAATTTAATCAAAAGGTTAAACCTTATCTCCGAACAGGTACTTAAGCATTCATCTATGATTAATGTCAAAAGCGCCATTTCTAAAAATGTTTTTGAATTGCTTTATTTACAAGTTATTCATAATTTCAACGAGTCTTGAATTTGAATTTTATAGAAGACGAATGGATCCCTTGATGGAAAGTGATCACCGTCATCCATCACACATCATCATCATCACCAGCAGGAACGTCAGATGCAGAGCATTTACGCACATTTTGACTTCTAGAATTAAGTACTTACGCTCTCTTCTCGGGCAATCAGTATGATAACAATGTTCCATACAAAACTATGGGCAATTGTTCCAAACATACTTATTTATTATTTAAACTTTATTTATATTTTTGTTTAGGCATAAAATATGTGTAGCTTATCTGTAGCTACTAATAAAAGCGTGTTAAAAAATATGACATAATATTGTATCACGCTTAGTAAATAAGCCACTTTTACATGATTTTTACACGTTTTCTACCTGACCTTCTCATGAGTACCTACATAAAATCGATTGCCTCCTTAATGACCTATTCGTATACTATACCTACTGAATAATACGACGTATACCTACTATACTTAAGGAATATTACGATTTGGCATGCGGATTCCACGCGTTCACACAATTATAATTTCATACAATTTTTCTCAAAACTGAAGAGAAGCTGACTACAAGGAAAGTATCACCCATAATATCATACTTATGAACTAAAAAAATACAAGCTTCGAAGTGGCACGAGAGGTCGCCAGTCATCGATGTAACACTGACTGACTTTACACTAGTCCTACTACTTAATACGACACACTTGACCAATTACGAATCCTTCTCGTTGTAGTTATGGATAACGTAAACGAATTATTTTGTACGAATGCCACGACGGTCGTTTATGGAACTAAGACATTAGCACTTTTGAACAGTTTATCGATGTAGTTACGCTAAATATTGAAAATATTCAAATTATGACTGTTACAGAAGATGAGATTCTAGCCAAAGAGGCGTTACTGCCTAAAAATTTAAAAGCGTTCCAGGGTACTTTAAATGTTCATCAAGTGCTATGGAGTCAATGTAGACCTAATCTGGTTTACAGAGATACTAGCTGTTTTGACTGTGACTATCTATGTATTCACAATAGACATTTAGGATTTTAAAAAGTTAATTGTTCCCAAAATATTGATAAATGTTCTAGACAAAGGTTTGAAGGTGCTATGTATGTAGCACCTCTCATTAGAACACCAAAATTTAATATAAAACACTTTCTAACATCACCAATACGTCGTTGTCAAATTGTAGTTATTTCTAATAAACCAAAAAATATTGTCATTTTGTCAGACAAAAAGGTTTCAAAATAGAAAAATAAATAAACAGACAGTATGTACATATCAACTAACTATACAAGATAATACAAAATTATATGTACCCATACCTAAATAACGCTGGTCTTATCTTACATATATTCACCCGCGTTGGCTCGGGCTCCTTTGTAGAATAAACCAACTGCCTTCCTACCAGGCAGTGGAGAAGAGGTGTAATTGTCATTTACATTGTGACCATTTTTACTAGGTGGTAGAGTCTTGCGACGACTTGCCCGGGTATTTGGTACCACCGCTTTGTCTATTCCTGTCGCCACAACTTCAGTACTTGTCAATGTCGTGTTTTGGTCTTCAGGATAGAGTTGCCGGTAAACTTACTGATGCTGGAGGCTTAAGGTCCCAGCCTTGGGATGTCAACGCACCATTATCATCTTTATTGTATAGATAAAAAAGTGGATTAATACAATATACCAAAATTACTAGTGATAGCGAGTTGATTTGATGACATCATTAAAATAAAAATATACTTATTGTAATTTTTAATAAATCGAAATTAATAGCACTTGATTTGATGCTGTTAATATTATACCTTCCTATTGTAATTGTTAACTGTTAAAAACGTTATTTTTTG